>NIJG01002145.1:21976-33253 GCA_002201625.1 Euglossa dilemma
TAACAGAGTTATTTAACCGATAACGTATCGCGTTACTAACTAAAACGTTAATAATTGCTGTTTCACGAGGCCCCTTGCTGCTAGTGTGCATGACACTCGAAGTTTAATTGAATTTCGCGTAGTTCCTATTAGCCTCGTTTCGCATAAAATGCGCTGATCAATCTCCCGATGAGTCGGGGATAATTAAGTTTAACAAATAGTCTGCTTTTGGGCGAAGTGTGGGCTTCATGCGAGGCACATGTTCAATAGCGGCGGTGACCTGCAGCCCCGATGTCCAACTGCGATGTCGAACTCTGACAAGTTTGACAAAACCTGCCCTTCCAAGATGTAACCTGATTACTGAACATCGTCGCACGTTTACAGATTAGTCGATGCTCTAGAAAGTCGCAGGGGCCACGGATTATCTCGCACTGCAGGAACATAAGAAGGAAATTTCAGCAATTAGCGACTCTTTGCTGACGGATTATTAGTGAAATATGTAGATGTATGCATTGGCTTTCGATACATTTTTCAGACGTTTCTATTGTTGCTCCTTTTAATTCTTATTGGAAAAAATAATTATTATGTAATTATATTTTATTGTATAATAAATGTATCGTGTGAAATTATAATATAAAGACACATTAATAAAGTGAGGAAATTCCTAAAATAACAGCAATATAACTGCCAAAGATTAGGTTGGGGAAAAGGAAACCCAATTAAAATTATAGAAATAATGGATTTCTGTTTCCCAGAATATAGATTAATATCTGTCAGTTTCATTGCTGTCATTTTAAGAATTTTTCTCACTTTGTTAATGTGTTCTTATATAAAAATTTCACGTGATACTTTTTATTATCATACATCGTTATTTCGTTTTTGTTTGTCATTCACATTTTTGGGTTCAGTGTTTGGTACAATGATAGAATGTCTTATTATTTTCCTTGTGGTTATATGAATCCATTTATTTCAAAAATTTATCTCGGTATATTATTATCAGTAGTTCACCAATTGGACCTTAATTGACATTATTTTGTAACAACCCGTATGGAGAGTAATATGTATATGAAGAAAAATAATAATCTTATTACCTTTTTAATTATCGTTGATATTTTTCTAGTCATAGTGTGTGTCGCAATCTACTTATATTTACACGGATTAATATACTTTCATTCCTTGCACTTTACTGGCGCAAATATGGCAATATTCATGACATATAAAGTGTTTATATTCGTGGAATGACAGTGGAAAGAAATGTTTCTGGAAGTGGTATGTTTAACAATCTTTGCTTTGTCGTTTGTTGATTTTTCAAAATTAAAACACCTCTGACAAGTCAATATATTCTGTTATATTACTATACACCTCGACATAAATTCATCGTACACCCCTCAATAGATATACCTAGGACTTACTCTTTGCACTCCAGGGGCGTCGCTCTGTCGCCATTTAATCAGAATCCATGAGCCGGTATATATAACTAAAAATTATATAAAATTAAAAATTACCCAACGATGCACGGAATGTCGAAGTAACATAATTTCACGCTTAATTCGTACACGAATTCTTATTCACCGTTTTAAAAATATCTACGGTCTTCAAATTAATATCTTTCTATAATAAAGAAAATCGCCGAGTTCAAAGGGCTAATAACAATAATATTCGTTACCCCACCTAAAACATGAACATATAAAAAAAAAACAAAGCTCATAGATTTCCAACAACACAAAAATACCAAAATTCCAATTTTGGCAATTTTTAAACACCCACTTGGCATCTCAAAGCATTCAAGACGTCATTCAATTACACACCCCACCTCTAACGATACTTCTCCCGCCAAACACCAAGAACCATCGTCAAGAGAACAGATATCCGAAACTTCGAAACACCGTAACCCACCCTACTCGAGAAAAAGGAGGAAAGAAAAGAAATCGGAATATCGATGTCACCAAAGTTCTGTATACGATATTAATAAGCCAGGACGAACCATGCAGAAGGAGCCTTAATCCAGTAGAATCGGAGCATTTCGCTGAATTTCGTGCGCCTTCGAACGACGCTGTCAGCCCCATGCTGCTCTTCTACTACTTACAAAGTAGTTCGTAAAGCCGGTTTTTCCGGCCTCGTATCCCGCGTCTTCGTGACAGCGTCGCCTACTCTGGCTATCGCGACGCGTTCTGGGTCGTGCCGTGGAAGCGTGACGCCGCAGGGAGGAGAGGGAAACACAATATTGCCCATTTCCTTTCTCCGGCAATAAAATATACCACGTTCAAAAGGGCAAATAAATTTATAGCCGATCTCGTCAATGTCCGTTCACGGACTTCTGTACATCCCTTCGAGGATCCTAAGCGACCGGAGGTTCCGCATGATGTCCAATGGATCGGCGAAGGGAACACAACGAATTGGAAGTCGAGCCGGAAGAACACGTAGCATAAGGTCGTAAAACTCGACTTACGGCGACGTCGTAACACCAACTCCGTCTATTCCTTTCCTTCCTCTTTTTTCCCTTATTTCTTCGTCCTTTTATAATTGGGGTTATTCTGGCCGGGAATGAAAATTGAGGTCGTAATGAGAGAAGATGGAGAATTGGCCTAATAATAATAATGCCTGTCTCAGGAAGACGAGACGGGGTTCGGGGGATATAAATTTTATTCAAATTATTCCGGCCGCATGATTAACTGGCTACAAGAAAGAGGAACAAGGTCGACGATAAATACCGTCGCGCAGTTCTGCCTGAGAAAATTGTAGGCTCACCTTAACGACACGCTAAGGCGTCCTGCTTAATTTCAGGCTTAATACGACACGGCCACATGACGCTTTGGCGTTTTGTTTTATTCGCTGCAAGCAAGGAATTCGGCATGTCGCGGCCGGCATTCAAGGGGGACAGTCAAAGTGACGAAAATTTTTCATTTTCAAATTTCCGAAATGCCGCGCTTAGAGATATTAGTACGAAAAAATCCACGAACCACGAAGCTTCGAGTTCGAGATATTTCTGAATACCTGTCTGATAATCTCGCATATCAGTTATGCAAATTTGAAACGGAATGGGGGAGGAAAGCGACACGAGAAATTTCGTACTGAGATTAGAACAAATTCGAACTCACACACGAGAACAACTCTTCGACTCTGAATTACTTCCATGCACTGGAACAAGCTGTGTACGGGACAAACGCTTCATTATCAGCATCGTTTGATCGCAGCAGTTATAAACTCCTTCTTACCACCTATTATTATCAAAACGAAAAAGAAAAAAACGTAGATGGTCCACTAGCGATGGCACGAGTCTCAATCCACTCGAAGGTGAAAAAGAAGACGGGGCAGGGAATCTACATTTGTCCCCCGTAGAATGAGTCAAAGGAAGAGAAAATGTTGACACTACAAAGAACAATTTGTTTCGTTCTAATCCATTTGCCTTGACTGGTGGTAAAATAAATCTACAACGTCTTTCATTCACGAACCCTCGGCTTCCTCGTTCCTGCCGGCCACCCTCCTCTCTCACTCTTTCTCTCTCACTCTCTATTCGCCTTTTTCTATGGCAGACCTTGGCTGTTCGTCGCATGATGGTATCTCTGCCTATGCTGCACCATTGTTGCTCTAGCGTGATGATATACAGCATAAAACCGCGAGAGAAATACTATCTTCATTGTCTAAATGACTGCCGATAAAGCAACCTGAGTTTACTGCGGGCGAGATTGTATTTATCATCCGACAACGCCGGCCATCATCGCACGCGTTATGTACCTTGCTATTGTCACGTAAAAACAGACTCAAGAATATAAAAAAAATATTTATTTCTGAAGAACCGTAGTTCCTCAGTATAAACTTAAACGTAGGTATCGGCTTACAAATTCAGACTAACTGTTGGCGTTATTTTCGGGCTTATATACTATTAGGAACAAAGAAAGTGCCGGGTGGGGCACCCGCACACGGCACGCTCTTATCGCTGTGACATCATGACGCTTATCGCTTAATTCTCGGGTTACACTCTTATCGCTGTGATATCGCTTTGGGTTACACTATCTCGGTTATTTTACGAACGTTATGTCTATCGTCCAGGAAAAATGGATTATGCCGTTTTTTAAGCGGTGAAATAGGGGAGGGGGGGAGGCTGACGCTAATAATATATTCGAAAATGAGGCATGCTATCCGACGATAATGACGCGATCCCGCGCAAGAAAAGGAAACACGATCGAGCGGGAATCGTGGCGAAGGCCGAGAGGAGATTGATCACTTGCAACAAAGCTCGTGATACGCGCTTCGCAAGTATCATAAAAGACCGTTTGCATAATTTCGTTAAACATCAGGGCCGGTTTGAGTAAAGAGGCAAAGGAAGGAATGGTCGAACTAGGAATATATACTTATTTCCTTTATAGTCAATTTTACTTTAACGATATTTAACTAGATAATTTTAACTAGATTTCTTTTTCCTCGATCTAAATAAAAATTATATAGCAATGCAAATTTCAAAATAAAATGATTTCTGTTCTTAAACTTGCACGTAACGGTTCGGCTGACAGGATATGAGAAAAATTATCACAAGTTTCACGAACGTTTCAAATTGAAGTGATTCCAAGAGAAACACGTACACTACTAAAGTGAGGTTAGGACATGTGCTTCTGTACCAGCAAGCTGTATATAATGTTTCACGTTATTATGACGATTTGTGCAGCGCATTAAAAAAAAAACTGGCGACACGCTATAGATTATTCAGTGAAGTGATCAACAATGTAATGTTGTGGGAGTAAATAATAAATTGTTTGTTTTCTTAAGTTTATTCGATTCCATGCTCGGTGTGAAAATAATATACGCAATAAAAAACGCAACGAATTAATTAATGACAAGTGAAAAAGGGAGCGGGATATTGAGTTATTTTAAAAAACAATTACCTAACCTCATTCGTTTTACTGATGGCTTTGTCAAGTATTTTACAGTTAGCAGAAATTGTAAATTAAAAATTTCTTATAAATTGTTTTGCGTGCCTTACAATAGTATATAAATGGATTAAAAAAGATATTTGAAGTATAATTTAAATTATTTCGTTCTTTTATATTGTAAATTCAATTTTTAATGAAATTTGTAGTAAATTTACTCCATTTAAATAGCATATTCTTATATTTGCAGAGTTATGGAATGAATATTTAAAACTAAGAAAATATTGTGAAGATGCAGATTTTAACATTCCATTTCAAGTACTTGAAGCAGATATTTATAACAATAAAAATGTGTAAGTTTTGATTTTATTACTAACATAAAATTTTTCTAAATGTTGTCCTAGAAAACTATATATACTATTTCATGTTCTTATATAACATTACATTACATATTGTTAAATTTCTTATATTTCAGTATTGCACCTGATACAAGTCAGGTATCATCAGAAAATATAGATACCTTTGCATCTACACAGAACAGTATTTCTCCTAGTTATAATCCTGATATTGCCGATTTAGATACTCTTATTTTAATTAATAAATCCTTTAGGACAAAAACACAAGAAGATATATCATTGATAAGTCCAATACATACAAAGAAACATTCCAGATGTAAGAGAACTAATCAAGACAAACTATTTTAGAAACTAAAGAAAAGCAAATGTCCAATTAAAAAAAATTATTATGAAGAAACAGAATGTACATCTGTTGCAAAAATGGCAAAAAGATTGAAAGTTAGTACGTCACATAATATATATTATATGTTAGTACAAAATAACAATAAACAGCCACAACCTATGTCTCTTTTAGATAAACAATTAACTGATAGTACAACTCACAAAAAGTACAAAGATTCTGACTATTTAAAACCATGTATATCAAATATATCTAAGGAAAATATAGAAGTAAGATTAAAAAATTCTAACAGATCTATAGAAGAGGAAATAATTCAATGTAGTTCAAGCGAACATATAAAATCAAGTTTGAAAAGAAAAAATATAAAACGAAAAAATAAAATTCCTAACAAAGATTCTAAAGGTACAAATCAGATTAATCTTGATCCGTTTATGCCTGTACATACATCTATACAAAAGGATCAATCACTTTGAGTTACAGGATTAAAAATACATAATTTTTTGCCATTAGTAAATTCAGAAGATAGCAGAAATGTATTAACTTTAATAAATGAAGTGAAGAAATAGTACTACAAGAAGATATTATTTCAGCAGAAGGAAAGGAACATCCTGAATCATCCAGACAATAACTTGATACTAATTCAACATTTAATGATGAAACATTTTGTCGTGTTGGAGAGAAATTAAAAAAAATGTCTGCTCATGATATAAATCGGATAGAAAATATTAAACATAATATATCGGAAAACAAAATGTCACCAAAACTTTCTTCTATAAAGAAAAATCTGATAAATAATTTTGATGTGTAAGTGATATTCGTGCGCGCACGCGTGTGTGTGTAAATGTAAATAATTTTATAAAATATTTATACTAAATTTAATACGTTTTTTTTAAGACCACGACAGAATGTACGTACAGATGAATCATCAAAGAAAAAGTCTGAGAAAACAAAAGTGACTGGCATTTCTTGTTGGGAACATAAAAGGATAATATATAATCTCACCTTTTATGTAAAAAATAAAAATAGTTACAGTTAATTGATATAATATTAAATATAATTTGTTCTTCTTTAATGCTACACACAGAAAGTAGTCTGTAAGTCATTATTATTTATTATAAAATATTTTATGCATGAAGTAAATGTGTGCAGCTATTAACGTTTACAAGTATATAAATGGAGACATTTTTTTTAGTATTATGCCAGTCTTGGACTTACTGAACAAGAAATACATGCAAGACAAATGTTCAGGACACAGAATTAATTACAAAAAAAGAGAAAGTACACCTGAAGGTAATTTAATATCTCTTGAATATTTTAGTAAAGCAAAATGATACACTTAAATTTGATAAATGTTAATTTTTTTTAGGTTTTTGAAATCCTGTTTTTTGATGATACGTATGAATCTACTTTGCAAGATTAATATAAAGCAAATTAACATATACCTTATTTATAAGTGCATAAAAATGTAGAATTTTTTATATAAATTTGTGCTAAAGAAAAATTAATAAAATTCACTTCTTAGTCGAACAGACTTTGATGTTGCGTTCACAATGTATCACTTATATTAATTTAATACAAAATATACATAAATTTCTTATGCACTTAAGTATTTGGATGTAAAGTATTCAGAAATGGAAGCAATATTAGAGAACAAAATTACTTGATGCTATATATTATTTTGTTTTACATTTATTTTTTGTTAATTAGTTAATTTGTAGTACTAGATAGATATCGAGGTAAATATGACTGTTTCATAAATCATAATGTAGTGGAAAAGAGAAGTAGCATAGAAATATAAAATACAATGAATCATTAACTGTTAGTAATCGTACTGTACAATAAAGAGGAAGGAATCGCAAGTACTCGTCTTGTGGGTAGCGGGATCCACAGAATGAACAACATTGTTGTTTTAAAGCAAGGACGATACTCTTCCGTTTGCTATTTTTCATGTTAACACGACAATTTGTGCAAACATGTATATGTACATATTTCTTTCTATATACCACCTAACATCCTCCATATGATATTTCAAACATTGAGTTTACTTTATGTAATTGTATTCTACTTCATATATATTTGACACCAATAAAATATTGTCTTTATAATTCTCTTATAATCCTGATACTTAATTATAACATGTATATTGTTCAGCTCGATTAATTTTTCTGTATGCATAAAAAAAACACTGACAAATGATTCTTCTTGCAACATCTCCACATGAAACTTTATATTTAACGTTGAATAAAATTTTATTTCATGGAAGAAACCGTCATAGCTGTGCATTAAAATCCATATCCTTTTGAATCTCTAACAATAGTTTAAAAATTTTGATTTGAATTCTTAATGTCGGGATCTCAACTCGCATTTTTAACATAAAAACTTCACATAAGTGTTGTATATCAGAAAATACGTTATACGTAATCAAATATTTTACAAAGAATTTAATTTCATAAAGCAGATATAAAAATTCGATTAAACATATAATTAGAGTTATAAGTGACTAAGTCAACGTTATGTACAGTTAAAAGAATTGACTGGAATTGACTGCAGACAGAATTATACGAATATCTCACAATATAGTTTGGAATCATATTTAAAGCTATCGTAAAGTACGTTAGTAGAATTGTTTATATATGAAAGTAATATATTTTCAATTAAATAAAAATAACATTTTATGATATAAAATTAACTATATAACGAAATATATAAAGACTGAGCTTTACAATGGGAGGTAAACATTCATTTTCACAATAAAACGATAAATCGCATTAAGATTTGATAAAATTGACCACTACAAAGTTTACCTCAAAAGACAAGTTTGATAGAGTATACAATACAAATAATTCCATTAGTAGCGGATATTTTGAACTCCATCAGCTATCTAGCTTAGTCTTTCCATATGCTTGTACTTGATTATTCAAGTAAGTCGTAGTTAAACAAGATGCATAATAAGTACTATAGATTGTCACAATAAAATCTCATTTAGAATAATTATTCAGCATTATAATTTATATGCACATATCTATATCGTATGATTAAGTAAATAAAATTTGCACAACTTAGACAGTCTAAAATTTGATATTTTCTGCAATAAAATACAGTAAAAGTAACATGTATTAAAAGCGTGTAATAGATACAGACGATTTGAGAATAAGAAAGTTACAGAGAATGAAAGATTTAATAGTAATTTTAGATTTTTAATGCGATTATGGTTGACTAGAAATATTTGGCCTTCTTTTGTCAGTGAAATTTATGCTATGCTTCTGCTCGCTGCAATTACGATTTCGAATTCGAATCGAAGTTTACTGATCTTATTTTGTCGAAAAATTATATTCTGGTAGAAATTTAAGGATTGCGTGCACTTCTTCCGCCACTGTCACGTGGACGAATTTATATTGTTCTTTTGTTGTAACCATGCCAGGTCTTTGATCTCTTATATCATTTAATGTAGCTGCAATATCAATTTCTTTGGATCCCTTCATCATACGGTTCAAAACTATATCGATTGAACAATAAGTACTAGTGCGGCCTGCACCATCACTATAAAAAATTATGTTTTTTTATTTTTAATATTACAATATATTATAATAATTATCACATGTTAATTTATACCAAAATTAACGGTTCAAGCAATATTCTAGACATAAGAGTTTAAATGCAATAGATATTAGAAACATTACCTGCAATGCACGACTATAGGGCATGATCTACCTTTATAGGATTTGTTAATTTTTCTAAAATTACATATTAATAAAATATTAGTATAACGATACGTTTTTAAAACGACGAGAATTATTTGAATTTATAAGACATTTACCGTCGGAAGTCAAGAAGAGTTTTAATGGAATGTGGCACACCGTTTTCGGGCCAAGACAAGAAGTGGAACTGCGTTGAGCTCTCAAGTAGAAAGAACGCACTAAGA
Organism: Euglossa dilemma; assembly: GCA_002201625.1. NCBI lineage: Eukaryota > Metazoa > Arthropoda > Insecta > Hymenoptera > Apidae > Euglossa > Euglossa dilemma. The sequence goes on from NIJG01002145.1 coordinate 31,439, forward strand.
AGTCGTCGGACCAGAAATGCTCGGACACGAGATCTACCTCGTAAATATAATACAAATCTGATCCTTCCTCAGGTCAGTAACGATGGCACATAGCAACACCTTCTTAGGTGAGTCTGGTTAACATGACGATTACAGCACTGCCTTGTTCCCAAACTAGTTGCCAAAAATCAGCTGTTGTTTCTGGAAGTGGTCCTTGCGTGGCGATGTAAGCTGGATTTCATGGATCATGATCTACCTAGAAAATGATAGGTTGTGTATGAATATAGTCTTTATATTACTGGTTTTCTACTCAGAAGCAAGTCATACGGCCTTCTTTAGTACGTAGCAAGCATATCCTATTTTCTAATCTACAAATTCATCTATTATGAAATTTTTGCGATTTTATATTACGCAGTGGTTCTTTTAATTTTGCAATGTAATTAATATTATTCCTTTAAACAAATTTTTTTTATCTAATAAAAGCCATTTTATGAACTAATACCTAAACTATGTAGTGCTCATTTCGCATTTATCTGATATAGTGCTTTATTCCAAAATGTGGATACAAGTTCACAGGCATATTTAGCATACAAACGTGATGTTTGAAAATGTTTATATAAACATTTTTATTATACTCTATGATTTTCTGAATGCGCATTTGCTTTCAATTGTCTTTTTATTTAAAATAAAAACGTTAACGTTATCAATATTAAACATATTCGACAATTATTTTTACAAAAGAAATTAAAATAATTATAAATATTATAAAATCTGTTTAATAAACGTATATAAAAATTTGTTGTATTTTGCATACTAAATTTATCTCTATGTATGTCTTACATTCGTGATATATAGCTTTGACATGCGTCCATTTGCATTAAACATTACAATATTATTGAAATATCTACGCAGAAGCGTTTTTAAAGGAAGCAGTGTTTTGTTGTCATACTGCAAATTTAACAGTAGAATGTCCATGCTCGTCGTGTGACTTCCCGAATTCTATTTTCAGTTCCATTTTCTACGATTTTAAAATGAAAGCCATGCATATATTATTTTATTCCGTATTTATATATTCTGATAAATTCTTAAATGATAAACTCAAGGATATTTACAATTGTAGAGGCGTTAATAGAATTGGAGTTATTGATATTAGCGAGATCGTGTAGAATCGCCCTAAAATAATCGTAGGGAATCGGTGCACTGGGACGATTGCATTTGACATTCGCTTCTTTTTACGCTACTTCTGTTAAAGAAAGAGTTGCTTCTTTTGGGCATTACGACCATTCTAGATCCAATCGGTTTTTAGTTTTCAAGTGGTTCTCCATATAACACTGAAAAAATGTACACATGTTGAACCCGTATTTATTAAGATAGATATATACGTAATAAACATGTTTTGTAACAATATAAACTTATGGGAATAATTAAGTTGTTGTGGTAGAATAAACAAAATTTTTGGTCTTAAATACATCAATTTTTTAAACAAAATTATTAAAATACATTTTTATTGCATTTCCGTGTTATCACCTTACCATAAAATATTAACAAAAATATTATATCGACATACTAGAACCATTTGTCCAACCTCTATGACCATGTTCGAAAGCGCTCTCTCTCGACTTAGGCTTGTAATTCGTGAGGATTCTGGTTTGTCCGATTGTTTTGCGTGCATCTTTGCTCTGCATAAATCTTGATAATGTTTAGATATTTCTGGATCGGGTACGGTTAATGTTGCTAATTCGGCTCGAGACTTAATGTGTCGACGAACGATTATCATAATAATTATTGCAATTGCGATGACAACTCCAACTCCTACAGCGACTGTTACTCCAAACA
>NIJG01002152.1:0-22803 GCA_002201625.1 Euglossa dilemma
CATACGCACACTTTAATTTCATGTATTAATAGGAAGATCGATGGACACAATGTCCGAGAACGTTAGCACCTTGTTCGAGAGTTGAACGTATAAATCATTAGCTTAATCTATCCTGCCATTCCGAGAGTATGGCCTGTAGTCCCGGGAGTAAATCTGCTGAACACTATTGGTAATAGGCACTTTAATTCACGGTTTGAATATTAAAGTAGATCGTCACGCCATTTGGGAATGTTACCTATTCGTATAAAGACAAACGTACTACCGAAGGCCGTACTGTCCGAGATCCTCACCCGCTTCATCGAGAGTATAAGTGAGTGTTACGAGGATCACAGCTGTAAACATTTTAGTAACGGACACCATAATAACATTATGAATATGAAGATCGAGTGTCAAACCGCTCGAGATCTTTCCCAACTTCTTTGGGAGTTAAACTTCTATGTCAATGGCTTCACCTATCCTGTGATTCCGATTGTCAAATCAGTTACTCCGGGAGTAAATACACAGAACGGTATTGGCAATGGTCAGCTTAATTCACGGCATGAACACTAAAGCAGACCGTGAAATCGTTGTAGAACGTTACCTATTGGTATAGAGGGAAACATTTTACCGAAAGCTCAACCTTCGCAGATGCTATCCCGCCGCATCAAGAGTATAACTTCGTGGTCAGAGAAGGAAATTATTATAGACTTTAGTGACCGTTATTTCATGCACGAATAAGAAGACCGTGTATCAACCGTTCGGGAACGTTACCAGCCTGTTTCACAGTCAAACGGCTAAGTCTAAAGATTCACCTATCCTGTGGTTCCGAGAGTCAATCCATGTATTCCTGGGGTAAGCCCGCTGTACAGCATTGGAATTAGACACCTTACTTCATGGTTCGAGTATGAAAGTAGAGCGTCAACACGTCCGAGAGGGTTACCAAACGTGTATAAAATCAAACGATTTACTGTAGGCCTTGCACTCCGAAAGCCTAACCCGGAGTATCGAGGGTATAACATCGCGTTCACAGGAACAAATTAGTAAACCTTTTAGTGACTAGCACATTAATTTCATGTATGAACAAGATGACAGAGGGTCAAAGAGGTTGACAGAGGTTGAAAGTTTCCACCCTGCTTGCGATTCGAAAGCCTATGTCAATGGCTTCACCGATCCTGAGATTCCGAGAGACAAACCACATATGCCTGGAGTAAATACGCTGATCTTTATTGGCAATAGGCATCTTAATTCACGGTTTGAATATTAAAATAAACGGCCATACGTTCATCGAGAGAATAACGTCGTGTTCAGAGAAACACATTAGTACACACTTTAGCGACGGGCACCATAGTGTCATGTATGTCTTAGAAGACCAAGGGTAAGACCGTTCTAGAACCTCCTTTGAGAGTCGTACAGCTACGCCAATACCTCCACCAATCCTACTAAAACCGCAGTACAGTATTGGAATTAGACACGCTATTTCACGTTATAAATATTAATGAACGGAGTTATACCACTTCAAAACGTTTCCTATTCCTGTAGAGTTACGTTCCTACAGAAGGTCTTACAGCCGGAGAAGATAACCCGCTGTACCGAGATTATAACTCCGAGCTCAGAAATGCAAATTAATGTATATCTTAGAGACGAGCTTCTTAATTTCATGTATGGAATAGAAGATCGAGGGTGGAGAAGTTCGAGAACGTTACCACCTTCCTTGAGAGACGAGCGGGTAACTCTATTGCTTCACCTACACCAAGATTCCAAGAGTCCTGTGAGGAATTCTGATAGCGAATCCGCTGACCTGCTTTGAAACAGATATATTATTTCACGGTATGAATATTAAAGCATAGGGGCAAAAAGTTGGGGAATATTACCAGTTCGTACAATATCATCCTTTTTACCTTATACCTAGCCATAGGAAAACCTAACCCGCTCCAGCGAGTACCTTGCTGAATGTTCACAGATTCAAATTAGTAGAAATTCTAGCAGTCAGTCACGTCATTTTCATGTATGAATAGCAAAATGGAGAGTCACTCCGTTGTAGAACGTCACCTATTGCCATAGAGTCAAACATTTTTCCGAAAGCTTTACATTCAGAGAAGATAACCCGCTGTATCGAGAGTAAAACTTCGTGTTCAGAGGTATAAGCTATTATATATTTTCGTGACGCCCACCGGAATTCCAAGCGTGAATTAGAAGATCGAAGATCAAACCATTCGAGTACATGCCATCCTCTGTGAGAGACGAACGGCTGAGTCAATTGCTTTACGTATCCTGCTATGCCGAGAGACAAACCAGGTGTTGCGGGAGTAAATCCGCTGAACAGTATTGGAAATAGACATCTTAATTCACGCTTTGTATATTACAGTACAGCGACTAACTGTTTGAGAAAGTTACCAATTGACATCACGTCACACTCTTTACAGGATACAAAACCCTCAGAGAAAATAAGCCGCTGCAGCGAGGTTATAACTTCGCGATCAGAGAAACAAATCTTTATTCATTTTAGTGACGGGCCCCTTAACTTCATGCATGAGTTAGAAGATCGAGGGTAAAACTGATCGAGAACGTTACCACATTTTTGGTGATACGAAGGGATAAGTCAACAGCCTCCCCTATCCTGGTGATTAAGAGAGACAAACCAGTAATTCCTGGTGTAAATCCGTTCAACAGTATTGTCAATAGACACTTTAATTCACTGAGTGAATATCAAAATGTAGCGTCACACCATCTGCGAACACAAGTCATTGGTACAAAAGTCTAATATCATACCGAATATCTTACCATGCGCGAATCTCACCAGCGTGATTGAGATTGTAATTTCGTGTTCGGAGAAAGATCTTTGTAATCATTTCAGTGCCGGGCGCCTTAACTTCATGTATGAATTAGAAGATCCGGGGTCAAACTGTTCGAGACCGTTACCAACTGTCATGAGCGCCGAACGGCTACGTCAATAGCTACACCCATCCAGTGATTTGGAGTGTCATCCCAGATATTCTGGGAGTAAGTCCGCTGAAGAGTTTTGGGAATTGACAACTTAATTCTGGGATTTATTGTTAAAGTAGAGAGTTAATCTGCTTGAGAACGTTACCAATTGGAATGAAGTCATTCCATTTACCGAATATCTGACCTTTCGAGAACATATACCGCAGTGTTGTGAATATAACTTTGTGTTCAGAGAAAAAAATAGTTATACATTTTAGTGAGGGGCACCTTAATTTCTTTCATGGATAACAAGGTCGATTGTCAAAACGTTCGGGATCGTCACCACAGACTTTGAGAGTAGAACGGCTATGCCAAAAGCTTGACCTATCCTGCGAATTGGAGAGTCAAAACATGTATTCCAGGAGTAGTTCTGCGGTACAGTATTCGCAACAAATGCCATAATTTATTGTATGAATATAAAAGTTGAGCGTCGAACGGTTCGAGAACGTTACGATCAGGTATAAAGTCGAACACTTTATCCACTTACTTATCTTTCTAGAACCAACCACGAACTAGCGATTGTCTACCTTAGTCTTCAAAGAAACAAACTAGTAGATATTTTACCGAACGGACAACATAATTACATGTGTGAATAGGAAAGACCAGAGTCAAGTCATTCGTGATCGATACCATCTTTTTCATCGGAACCCAACGGCAAAGTTCATAGTTTCACATATCATGTTATCACGTGGGTCAAACCAGGCATTCTGGGAGTCACGCCAATGTGCAGTATTACCAATGGACATCCCAGTACATGGACGGATATTGATCTCGAGAGTCAAACACTTCGAGACCGTTGTCACTGGCTATTGAGCCGATGCTTATACAGATCTTCCCCTCCGCGAAACAACACCTGCTATAGCGAGAGTATAAATTCGTGTCAAGAGAAACAATTTGGTATACATTTCAGGGACGGACCCCTTAATTTCATGTATGAAATAGAACGTCGAGGGTCAAGCCGCTCGAGAAGGTTACCACCTTCTTTGAGAATCGAATGGATATACCAATAGCTACACCTATCCCATTATACCGAGCGTCTAACGTGATATTCCGGGAGTAAATCCGCTGAACAGAATTGACATTAGACTCCCTACATCACGGTATAAATATTAAGGTGCAGAGTAAATCCGTATGCGAACGTCACCAATTGGAATAAAGTCAAACGGTTTGCTGAATACCTTACCCTGCGGAAGCCTAACACATTATATCCAGATTATAACATCGTGCTCAGAAGAACAAATTACTATACATTTTAGTGTCGGGTACCATAGTTTCATTTACGAATATAAAGATCGAAAGTCAAACTGTTCGAGAACGTTACCACCTACCTTGATAGTCGCGCAGCTAAGCCTATAGCTGCACCAATCCAGTGATACGAAGTGTAAAACCAGGTATTCCTGGATTCAGTCCGCAGTATATTATTGGCAATTGACAACCTAGTTCGCGATATAAATATTAACGTACATGGTCAAGTCGTTCAGGAAAGCTACATTTTGGTATAGTGTTAATAATTGTACCGAAGGCCTCACCTTCCGAAAACGCTGTATCGAGAGTATAACTTCATGTCCAGTGAAAAAAATTTTTGTACATTTTAGAGACGGGCACCTTAACTTCAAGTAGGCATTATATAATCGAGGGTCAAACCTTTCGGGATCGTTTTCACCTTCTTTGAGATTCAAACGGCTGTGTCAATAGCTTCATACATCCTGTGTGTCAGAAAGCCAAACGAGATATTCCGGGAGTAGTAAGTATTCTGTATTGTGTTGGCAGTAGATACATTAATTAGCGGACTGAATATTAAAATAGAGCGTAAAACCGATTGCCAAACTTATCATTTCCTATAAAGTGAAACGCTTTACCGAAGGACTTACAATCCAGGGACCTTTCACGCTGTTTCGAGAGTATAATTTCGTGCTCAGAAAAAGAAAATAGGGTTCATTTCACTGACGTGCGCCTTAACTTCATGTATGAATTAGGAGGTGGAACATCAAACCGTTCTATCTTGTTACCACGTTCTGTGAGAAACGAAGCCCCACCGATCCAGTGGTTCGGAGAGTCAAACCAGGTATTCCGGGAGAAAGTCTGCTGAAGGGATTTGGCAAGAGACATATTCATTCACGGTTTGAATATTAAAATAAAGCATCAAAACGTTGGAGAACGTTACACATTGATATAGCGTCAAACGATTTTCGCAAAGCCTTACCGTGCGACAAACAAACTCCGCCGTACCGATAGTATAACTTCGTGCTTTTGTAAACAAACTAGTATACATTTTAGCAGGCGGACACCTTCTTCTCATATATGAATAGGAGGATCGACTGTCAAACCCTGCGAGATCGTTGACACCTTCTGCGAGATTCGAGATGTTAATTCAATAGCTACACCTATCCTGTGATTCCGAGTGACAAACCGGGTATTCCGGGGGTAAATCCGCTGAACAGTACTGGGAATAGACACCATAATTCACGCTTTGAATATCAAAATAGAACGTCACACCGTGTGAGAATATTCCCAATTGCTATAAAGTCAAACATTTTAGCGAAAGCCTTACCGTGCGTGAAGCTAACTCGCCATATCGGGAGTATTACATCGTGTTTATAGAAACACATTAGAATACATTTTAGTGATGCCACCTTAAATTCATGTATGACTAAGAAGACCGAAGGTCAAACCGTTCGATAACGTTACCACCTTCCTTGAGAGCCCAGCTGCTAAGTTAATAGCTTCACATACCCTGCGTTTCCGAGAGTCATACCAGGTATTCCGGGAGGGAATCCGCTGCACAGTATTGGCATTGGCCACCTTAATTCACGGCGTGAGTATGAATGTTGGGTGTCAATTCGTTTGAAAGCGTCACCAATTGTTATGAAGTCAAACGCTTTACCGAGGACCTTACCATCCGAAGAACTAACCCGCTGTTTCGAGGGTATAGCACAGTGCTGCTATGAACGAAGTAGTATACATTTTAGTGCCAGCACCTTAATTTCATGCATGAATTAGAAGTTCGAGGGTCAAACCATTCCGGAATGTGACGACCTACCTTGAGGGACAAATGGCTGGGATAATAGCTTCACCTATCCTGTGGTTCCGAGAGTCACACTAGGTATATCAGGAGTCAATTTGCTGTACACTATTGGCAATGGACACCTTAATATACGATATGAATATTAAAGTGCAAGGTCAATCCGTCGAAGAACATAACGAATTCGTATATAGTCATTCTTTTTACCGAATACGTTACATTCCTAGAACCCATTCCGCTGCAGGGAGTGTCATGCTAATTGCTCACTGAAACATATGGGTAGACGTTACAGCGGAAGCACACCATATTTTTATATATGAATTAGAAGATCGTGTGTCAAACCGTTCGGTACCGTTACTACCATCTTTGAGAGTCGAGCGTCTGAGTTAATTGCTTCACATATCCTATGACTCCGAGAGTCAAACCCGATATTCCGGGAGTTAATGCCCTGTGAACTATTGGCAATATACAGATCCACAGTTTGAATATTAAAGTGGAGGGTCACACGGTTTTAGAGCGTTGAAAATTGGTATATAGTCAAACGCTTTAACGAAGGCCTTACGTTCTGCGAGACTCGCCCTTTTCGTCGAGAGAATAACTTCGAGTTCAGAGAAAGAAATTAGTATTTGTTTCAGTGACGGGCACCTTCACTTCATGCATAAATTAGAAGATCAAGGGTCAAACCGTTCTGGACCGTTACAAACATATTGTTGTCAGTTTTTCGGAGGCTAAGACATTCTGTCAGACATTTAACCCCACACGAATAGTTTATGCTCTACACAGCCATGACGGCCTGGTTTAATATTCAAACCGTGAATTGAGGTGTCTGTCGTCAACACTGTACAGCGCACTTACTACCGGAATATCTGATTTGACTTTCAGAATCACAGGATATGTGAAGCTATTTTCTTAACCGTTCGTTTCTTACTGAAGTTGGTAATGTTCCCAGACGGTTTAACAATCGATTATCGCATTCATTCATTAAATGTGGTATTGCTCTCGAACTGTTTGACACTCAATCTTTATAATTGATACATGAAATTAATGTGACTGCTACTAAAATGCTTACGAATTTGCTTCTCTGAACACGAAGTTATACTCTAGATACTGCTGGTTGCTTCTAGAAGGTAAGGCTTTCTGTGAAGAGATTGACAGTATACAAATACGTATCGCTCTACGAAGGTTTGAATCTGTATCATAATATTTATACCGAACAATAGGGTGTATAATGCCAATACTGTACAGCGGGTCTACTCCGGGAATACCTGGCTCGACTTTCATGATCACAGGATTTGTGAAACTACTGACTTATCCGTTCGAATCCTAAAGAAGGCGGTAAAATTCTCATACGGTTTAACCCTCGGTCATCTAGTTCATGCATGAATACATGGTGCCCGTGAATAAATTGTATAATACTTTGTTTCTCTGTACACAAAGTTCTACTCTCGATATAGCGGGTCACGTTCGCCGAAGGTAGGCCCTTCGGTATAATGTTTGACTCCATACCAATTGGCAACGTATTACAAAGATTTCACTGTGCGCTTTAATATTCATATCGTGAATTTAGGTATCTATTGCCACTACTTCTCAGCGGATTACTCCCGGAATATAAATCTCTATTCTGGGAACCGCAGCAAAAGGTGAAGGTATTAACTCAACAGTTCGAATCTCAAAGAGGGTGGTAACGTTCTCGAAAGGTTTGACATTCCATATTCTAATTCATACATGAAATTAACGAGACCGCCAGTGAAATGTTTACTAATTTGATTCTCAGAACATGAAGTTATACACGCTATACAGCGGGTTAGATTCTGGGTGGGTAAAGTCTTCGCTAAGATGTGTGCCTTTAAACCAATAGGTAACGATCTCATGCGGTTTCACGCTCTACCTTAACATTCAAATCATCAATCAATGTGTCTAATGTCAATATTGCACAGCGGAATTACTCCCGGAATACCTGGATTGACTCTCGGAAGCACAGGATAGATGAAGTTATTACCTAAAACGGTCGACTCTCAAAGGGGGTGGTAATGATCTCGAATGGTTTGAACATCGATATTCCAATTCATACATGAATTTATTGACCCGTCAGTAAAGTGTATACTAATGTGTTTCCCTAAACATGAGGCTGTAGTCTCGATACGGCGATTTAGCATCTCGGGCGGTAAGGTCTCCGGTAAAGGGGTTGACTTTATAACTGTAGGTGACTTTCCAAACGGTTTCACGATCTACTTTAGCATTCAATTCGTGATGTAAGATGTCCTTTGCGTACAGTTTACAGCGGATTGACTACCGGAATATCTGGTTTAACTATCGGAGTAACAGGAGAGGTGAAGCTATTGATACTACGTTCGTCACTCAAAGAACTTTGGATCGTTCTAGAAATGTTTGACTGTCGATTTTTCTATTCATACATGAAAATAAGTAGTTCGCCTGCTAAAATCTCTACTAATTTGTATCTCTGAACAGGAAGCAATATTCTCGGCACTGCGACTTCCGATCTCAGAATGTAAGGTCTTCGGTGAAACGTTTGAATTCAACCAATTGGTAACTTTCTCAAACTGCCTGACGTTCTATTTTAATGTTCAATTAATCATGGTGTCCACTGCTAATAGAGTGGAGCGCATTTATTCCTGGAATACCTGGTCTGGCCCTCGGAATCAAGCGGTAGGTGAAGCTATGTCAATAGCTGATCGGCACAGAAAGACGGTGGTAACGGTATCGAATGATTTTACCATCGACCTTCTAATTCATACATGAAATAATGGTGCCCGTTACTAAAAGGCGTGCCAATTCGTTCTTCTGAACAGAATTTTATACTCTGGATACAGCGGGGTAGGCCTTCCGTGGGTTAGGTATACGGTATGGAGTATGACTTTATACTAATTGGTAACCATCTTAGATGGATGAACGCTCTAATTTATAATACAAACCGTGAATTATGGTGTCTACTGCCAATACTGCTCACAGTGCTTACACACAGAAATCCTGGTTTGGCAATGAGTATCACAGGATAGGTGACGCAATTGTCTTAACCGTTCAACTCTCATGGAAGACGGTGACGATCTCGAACGGCTAAACCCTCCATCTTCCTATGGATACATGCAGTTAATGTGTCCGTCTGCTAATGTGCCTACTAATTAGTTTCATTGATCACTAAGCAAGACAATTGCTGCCGTGGGTTAGCTTCTCGGAGGGTAAGGTATCCGGATAGTCGGTTGACCGTATACCAGTGTGTTATGTTCAACGGTGGTTCGAATCTCCATGTTACTATTAAACCCTGAACTATGGTGTCTGTTGCCATTACTCTACTGCAAATTTACAAGCAGACTACCAGTATTCAGCTGCAGAATCACAGGATAGGTGAAACTATTGACTTAGCCGTACTCATCTCAATGTCGGTGGTAGCGTTCTTGACCGTTTTGACTCTCGATGTTGATATTAATACACAAACATGTTGTGCCTATCCACTAAAATGTCTACTAATTTGTTTCTGCCAATATTAAGCAGGACACCCGCTACAGGAGTATTTATTCTCGGAAGATAAGGTAATCAAAAAAGGAATATCTTTATTCGAATTGGTAATGTTCTCCAACAGTTTGACTACTAACATTGACATTAATACCGCGAAATAAGGTGCCAATTCCCTATACCCACTAGCGAATTTACAATGGTATTACCTGATTTGACTCTCGGAGTCACAGGATAGGTGATGCTTTGACCTAGTCGTCCGTCTCTCGAAGAGGGTGGTAAAGTTCTCGAACGGTTTGATAATCGATATTCTAATTCATACATGAAATTAAGCTGCACGTCAATAAATTGTATACTAATGCGGTTTCCTACACACGTAGCTATGCTCTCGATACGGCCGGTTAGCATCTCGAAAGGTAAGGCATTCTGTAAAAAGTATGACATTATAAGATTAGGTAACATTCTTCGATGGCTTGCCTCACAACTTTATTATTCAAACCGTGAATTAAGGTGTCCATAGTCAATAGTGTTCAAGCAATTTTCATCCGGAATACCTGGTTTGACTCTTGAGATCACACAATAGGTAAGCCTACTGACTCAGCCAATCGATTCTCAAAGAAGGTGATAACGTTCCTCAACGGTTTGACACTCGAACTTCTAAGTCATACACGAAATTATGGTGCATGTCACTAAAATGTATGCTATTGTAATTCTCTACCCATAATGTCATACTCTCGATACTGTGGGTTATCTTCTCGAAATGTATGACATTCAGTATACGATTAGTCTGTATACAGATAGGTAATATCCCATAACGATTTGACGGTTTGCCTCAATATTCATACCTTGAACTATGGTGTCTATTGCCAACACTGTATGTGGCATTTAGTGCCGGAGTACCTCGTTTGACACTCGGAATCATAGGATATGTGATGCTATTTACTTATCTGTTCTATTCACAAAGAAGATGGTAACGATATCGAACGGTTAGACTTTCGATCTTATACTACATACATGAAAGTCAAGTGCCCACCACTAAAATGTATACTTATTAGCTTCTCTGGACATGGAGATATAGTCTCGATACAGCGAGATAGCTCCGCGGATAGTAAGGCCTTCGGAAAATGCTTGACTATATTGCAATAGGGAACGTTCTACATCGGTTTGACTCCGGTCTTCAATATTTATACCTTGAAATTGCGTGTTTAATGCCAATACTGTACAGTCGGTTTAGACGTCGACTACCTGGTTTGACTCTCGTAATCACAGAATAGGTGAAGCTGCTGACTTAGCCCTTCGGGTGTCAAAGAAGGTGGCAAAATTCTCGAACGTTTTAACCATGGAGTTTCTAATTCCTACACGAAATTAAGCTGCGCGAGACTAAAGTGTATAGTACCTTGCTTCTCTGAACGCGGAGTTATATTTTCAATACAGGGGGTTAGCTTCACGGACGGTAAGGCTTTCGCTAAAATGTTTGACCATATACCAATACGTAACGTTCGACAACGGTTTGCCTCTGCACATTAATATTTATACCGTGAAGTATGGTGTCTAGTGCCAATAATGAAAAGCAGATTTACTCCCGGAATACTTGGTTTGACTCTCGGAACCACAGTATAACTGCAGCTATTGACATATACGTTCGATCCCCAAAGCTGGTGATAACGTTCCGGAAAAATTTGACCCTCGATCTTTACAGTTCATACCTGAAACTAAGGTGCCCGTGGCTAAAATGCCCACTAAATCGCTTCTCCGAACAGGAAGTTATACACTCGATACAGCGGGTTTACTTCGCGAAGGTAAGGCCTTCTTTGAAAAGTTTGACTCAACAGCAATACGTTACGTTCTACAACGGTTTGCATTTGTTCTTCTATATTTATACCGTGAAAAAGGGTGTATTAGACCAATAATGTACAGTGTATCTACTTCCGGAATACATGGTTTGTCTCTCGGAATTACAGTAGCGTTGAAGCTGTAAACTTAGCCGTTCGATTCTTAAAGAAAGTGGCAACGTCCTCGAACCGATTGTCGCTCGATCTAATTCATGCATGAAATTAAGGCGCACGTCAGTGAAATGTATACTAGTTTGCTTCTGTGTGTATGAAGTGATACTCCCGATACAGCGGGTTAGCTTCACGGAAGGTAAGACCTTCCATTCGAAGTTTGACTCTATACCAATAGGTATCGAGCTTCTACGGTTTGTCTGTGTACTTCAATATTTACACCGTGAAATAAGGTGCATAATGTACATACTGTGCAGCAGATTTTCTCGCGGATTACCTGATTTTACTCTCGGAATCACATTGCAGATGAAGCTATTGACTTAACCGTGCGACTCTCGAAGGAGGTGGCAACGTTCCCAATACTTTTATGACTCGAACTTCTAATTCATTAAAATCGATACTAATTTGTGTCTCTGAACGAGAAGTTGAACTTTCGATACAGCGGGTTATGTTCTCGGAAGGTAAGGACTTCTGTAAAAAGAATGATAATGATCCCCGACAATATGACTCTCTAGTTTAAAGTTTGTAGCGTGAACTATGGTGTCAATTGTCTATATATTTCAGCAGATATACGTAATGACTTGTTTGATTCTCAGAATCACAGGATAGGTGAAGGTATTGCCTTAGCTTCGCGACCCTCGAAGAAAGTTGCAACGATCGCCGTCGGTTTCACACTTCTCTTCCTATTCATACATGAAGCTAAAGTGCCCGTCCCTAAAATGTATAATAATTTACTTCTCTGGACATGTAGTTATACTCTCGATGTAGCGTGATATGTTCTCAGGAGGTAAGGCCTACTGTAAAAATCTAGAATGTATACGAGTGGGTATAGTACTACAACGGCTTGATGCCTTGTTCTAATATTGGAATAGTGAATGTGGAACGGCAGATCGAGCAACACTATTGTATGGTCTTCGTTATGATTTTCAAACCTTGATTTTGAAAAGACCGAGTTTTTCCCAGGATCCATTCATTTTTATATACTGTAATATGCTGTTATGATGATTTATATATATTTTTTTTTTTTAATTTTCAGTTCTCACTTCTCAAAGATTATATTCCTTAGTGAATGTGCCTTTGGAATTAGTTCAATCCACGCATATGACATTCTTTGTTAAACTTATTTTTGTTTTATATGATTGCCTGTATGCGTACATACGCATCCGGAGTGACACGACTGTTGTGGTCTTGTAATTGCGTCCGGTAGATCGGTTCCACACTGTTGTTTGGTCTTTGTTAATATTTTTATCCCTAATGTTGCTCCGTATAATTTCTTCCATAGTCATCTATTAAATTCCATATGCTGTAATTTAATATTATGGTATGTTCGATTTTTCAAAATTATAAATTTGTGTTTAGGGATTTGTAATTCATAGTAAACGTATCTTTTGGAATTGCTTGAGAGTACGTTGATGACAATATTATGCAGACTCATGGTTATTATAAACGATTGTCTGCATATGTATCTACACTTACGGTGCGACACGACTGGCGTAGAGTTGTAGTTACACACCGCAGATCTGAGCGACAATACTCTATTGATAATTTCATTGACCTTAATGACGTACCGTAATAATTCTTTCCCAGCTTTCTATATATCTCTCTATTCTGTAATTTACTGGTATGAAAATTGTCTTTGAGTTAGATGAGTTTACGTTTATGACAACATTTTGTTCAACATATTGAAATTTTATGTGATTGTCTGTATTCGACCTTAAGCTTCCGGATCGACACGACTGGAGTGATCTTGCAGTTGTGTAGGGCAAATCGTAGCCGCATATTAGATGGTATTCTTTAATACCTTTAACCATAATATTGTATCTTACACATTCTTCCGCAGGTTTCTATTTATTTCTGCATACTGCCATTTACTGTTATGATATTTTCGAATTCCATCAAAGTTTCCAATTTTTAACTTCAGAAATTGTATTACATAGTAAAAATGTCTTTCGAATTAGTCGATTGCACCTTTATGACAATGTTTAGATAAACGTCTTGTTATTTTATATGATTGTCTGTGTACGTACCGGCGCATCCGGAGCGACACTACTGGTGTGGTCTTGTAGTTGCGTTCGGTGTATGGGAAAGGCACCACTGGATGTGCCTCGTTTATCTCCTTTACCTTGATTTTGTACCGTATGCATATTCCCCATGTTTGCCATTCATTAGTACAAACTGTAATATTCTGTGATGACTTTTAGGATTTTTTTTTCCTCAAAATTTTCGATTTTTAATTTTAAAAATTGTAAATTTTATTGAATGTGGGATTTGAAATAGTTGAGCGTACGATTACATCAATACTTGTTAAGCTTGTCGTTATTTTATATGATGTTCTATATACGAACCTACGCTGCCGGAGCGACACTACTGCCGAGGGCACGTAGTTGAGAACGACAGATCGAGGTGGCACTGCAGTATGATCTTCGTTAATTTCTTTAACCATAATACTCTACCGTATGCATTCTGTGGCAGCTTTGTATATATTTCGACATACTGTATCTTACTCATAGGATATTTCCGACATTCCTCGTAATATCTAATTTCTAATTTCCAAACCAGTGTTTTCTAGAAAATGTACGGTGTGAATAAGTTGAGTTGTGATTTAATATAATTGTCTGTATTCGTACCAACGCTTCCCGAGCGACACGACAGGAGTGGTCTTGTAGTAGCATTTGGTTGATCGGTGCGGCACTATGGATGGTCCATGTTAATTTCTTTAACCCTCATTTTGTACCGTATACAATTTTTCCCAGTTTCCCATGCATTCATACATACTGTAATTTAATATTATGATATTTTAGATTTTTTTTTTATTTTCAATTTTTGATCCAATAAAACGTATTGCGCAATAATGGTGTCATTGGCATTAGCGGAGTGTACGCTTATGACAATATTATGTTAAATTATTTCCTATTTCATATAATTGACTGTAAGTGTACCTACGCTGCCGCATGGACACGACTGGAGTGTTATTGTAGTTGCGTATGGAAGATCGGAGCGAAAATATTCTATGATCATTGTTAATTTCATTAACCACAATATTGTGCTGTAACAATTTTTTCTCAGTTTTCTATTTATTTCTACGTACTGTAACTTACAGTTATGATATTTCCGATTTTTTCATAATTTCCTGGTTCTAATTCCAAAAACTCTACTTACAAGGAATCGTGTCTGTTGAATTAGTGGAGTGTACGTTTATGACAATATTTTGTATACTTATCGTTATAATATATGATTGAATGTAGTGTTCCTACGCGGCCGGAGCGACACGAGTGGCGTGGACCTGTCGTTCCCTACGGCAGTTGGGTTCGGCAGTACTGGATGGCATTTTTAATTTCTTTAACCTTGTTTTTGTACCGTATGCATTCTTTCTCATTTATCCAGTTATTTATGCAAAGTGTAATGTACTGATATGATATTTTCTATCTTTTCAAAATTTACAATTTTCAGTACAAAAAATTGTATTTCTTATTAAGAATTGACTTTGCAATTAGTTGGATGTACTTTTATGACAATATTATGTTAAATTCTTTGCTATTTTATATGATAATCTGTATATGTAACAACGCTGTCAGATCGATACGGCTGGAGTGGCCTTGCAGTTGCATTCGTTAGATCTGAGCGACACTACTGTATGATATTCGTTAATTTCTTTAACCCTGGTGTTGTACTTTATGCAGTCGTTCGCAGTTCTGTATTTATTTATGCATACTGTAATTAAGAGTTATGATATTTTCGATACTATTCTAAATTTGAAAATTTGTATTCATTAGATACAGTGTCGATCTAATTAGTTGGTTGTACGTTGAAGACATTGTTTTGTCAAAGTTACTGTTATTCTGTACGATTGTCAGTATAGGTACCTACACTTGCGGAACGGCACGGCTGGTTTTATCTAGTAGTAGCTTACGCTATAATGGAGCGACACTGCTGCATGTTCATCGTTAACTTGTTTAACCATGATATTGTACCGAATGCATTCTACTGCTATTTTCTATTTATTCTACATACAGTGATCTACTGTTATGATATTTCCGAATTTCATCAAATCATCCAATTTTTACTTTCAGAAATTGTATTTCTTCGGGAAAGTGTCCTTGAAATTAGTTGAATGTATATTTATTACTGTATTATGTTATGTTCTTCGCCAATTTATATGATTGCATCTATACGTGCCAAAGCTTCCGGAGAGACACGACTGTAGTGGTCTCGTATTCGCTTTCGGAAGAACGGAGAGTTGCAACTGGACGGTCTTCTTCAATTTCTTTCACACTGATTTTGTACCGTATGTATTTTTCCCAGTTTTCCATTTATTTATGCATACTGTAATTTACCGATGTGATATTTTCGACTTCTCACAAAATTTTCAAGTTTTTGTTTAAATAATGGTATATCTTAGTAAAGGTGTCTTTGTAATTGGTTGAGTATACGTTTATGTCATTTATTTATAACTTACTGCATTTTATATGATTGCCTATATAACGTACTTACGCTTCGGGAGCGACACGAACAGAGTGATCTTATCGATGGGTACGGCAGATCGGAGCGACACTACTGTCTGGTGTTCGTTAATTCCTTTAACCTTGATTTTGTACAGTATGCATTCTTTCGCAGTTTTCTGTTTATTTCAGCACACTGCAATATACTGTTATGATATCTTCGATTCTCTTAAAACATTCCATTATTTAATTTGACAGAATGTATCTTATACGAAACGTGCCTTGTAATTAATTGAGTATACGGAAATGAGACTATTTTGTTAAACTTAATGTTACTTTATACGATTGTCACTTTGTGTACCTATGCCTGTGAAGGGACACGGCAGTAGTACTCTTGTAGTTGCGTATGGTAGATCTGTGAGTCACTACTGGATTGTCTTTGCTAATTTCATTATCCTTCATATTGTGCCGCATGCATTCTTTCCCAGTCATCAATTTGTTTATTCGTACTGTAATTTACTGTTATGATATTTTCGATATTCTTCATATTTTCCAATTTTTAATATCAGAAATTGAATTTTCTATAAAATGTGACTTTGGAATTAGTTGAATGCACGTACGTGTATGTATTTTGTTGAATTTGTTGTTGTATATATTGGTGTCACGGGGAAATACGTGGCAAGTATTAAAATAAAATATAAACGTACGGCTCTTAAACCTTGGTGAAAGAGACCCTTTCCAGAGAATCTAGGTTTCTTATATTAATACCTATTCCCTAAAATAAGTGTATATCAGACATTGAATAATTTTAAAGATTTATTGTATGTTTTCAGGATAGGTATACGAATGTAGAAACGTTCCGTTTGAGGTATCATATGGAACTGCTTTACTCGTTTGTGCTCTGTTTTTATAGTATAATTTTCTGGTTGAGTAAGAGGTTTTCTGGTGATATCTTGGCTGGTTTTGACTGATTTTGCTATGGTTGCCGTCTGGGAGATGCGTCTGGTGATTCGTTGGCTGGATTTTGGCTGGTGTTACACTGCTATAAACGTCCACTCAACCAAATCAAATGGCACTCTGAGTAAGATATTCTATATACTAAATTCTGTATACTAAAAATAGAATACGTGGTAGAAATCGATAGTACCATAACCGCATATTACGGTATGTAGAAATAAATATAATACTGCGACAGAATGTACATGGTACAAAACCTAGGTGGAGGAATTAGCCGAAACTGTACAGCAGTGATGCTGCGAAACACCTTACGCAACTATATGACCACTTCAGCTGTCTCGCACCGACAGCGTAGGTACTCATACTGACAATTATATAAAATAACAACAAGCTTTACGAAATATTGTCATACACCTAACCTCACCTGATTCAAAAGGCAATTTTCGAAAAAATTGTACGTACGTAGGTACGTACACAGACAGTCATATGAAGTAACAATAAGAAAATGATGATACACTCATAAACGTACATGCAGATAATTCTAAAGGCACTTTTACTGAAAGGTACAATTATTCGAATTACGCATACAAAATTTTGAAACCAATCAGGAATACCATAGGAATAAATTACTGAACGTAGAAATAATCTGAAAATTGGAGAAGAATGCATACGTACAAAATCATGGTTAAGGAATTATGGTAGACCACACTGTAATGTCGCTATGAACTGCCAAACGCAACTTCAAGACATCGGATGTCGTGTAGCTCTGGCAGCGTAGGAACGTATATAGAGAATCATATATAATAACAACAAACTTAACAAAATGTTGTCACAAGCATAAACGCACCCATTTCAACAGAAACATTTACTAAGATATACAATCTATTATACCAAAAATTGCAAACCTTGTAAAACATGGAAAATATCATACTAGCAAATTACAGGGTGCTCAAATAAATAGAAAACTGGGCGCTAAAATGCATACGGTTAAAAATTACGGTTAAGGAAATTAACAAAGACCATCCAATAATGCGGCTCCTATTTGCCGAAGGCATATACCATACCACACCAGTCGTGTCTCCCGACAGCGTATGTACGCATACAGCCAATCATATAAAATAATAATAAGTTTAACAAAATATTGTCATGAGCATAAAATCAATTAATTCTGAAGGCAATTTATTAAGATATAAAATATTTTATAATAAAAATTGTAAATTTCGAAGAAAATCGAAGTTATGATAACAGTACGTTGTAGTATTTATAAATAAATAGGAAACTGCGAAGGGAGGCATACTGCAGAAGATCTAGATAAAAGGAATTAACAATGGCCATCCAGTATGGCGCACAGGACTGCCGTACGTAACTACAAGACCACTCCAACCGTGTGGCTCCGGAAACGTACGCACGTATACAATCAATCACACAAAATAACAAAGAATTCGACATAATATTTTCATAAACGTACACTTCTACTAACAAATACAATTTTTTAATATTAGAATTGAAAATTTTGAAAAGAATCGAAAATATCATAACAGTGCATTACAATATGTATAAATAAATGGGAGACTAGCAAGAAATGCATGCGGTGGAGGATATAGGTTAACGAAATTAATGAAGATCATCTAGAAGTGCAACTCCGAACTGCCGTACGTAACAGCAAAACATCGCCAGCCTTGTAGCTGCCGTAGCGGAAGTACGTATACAGTCAATCATATAAAGCAGCAATGAATATAACATAATACTGTCATAAATCTAAACTCACAAAATTCACAAGAAACTTTTACAAGGAAATACAATTTTTTGTAATATAAATTGTAAATTTTGAAAAACAATTTAAAATATCATAGCAGTAAATAACAGTATGCATAAGTAAATGGATGGCATGGACAAAACGCATACAGTACAACATCAATGTTAACGAAATCAACGAACACCATCAAGACCTGTCGCTCCGTTGTAGCGAACGCAACTACAAGATGACTCCAGTCGTGAGCGCAGATACATATGGTGACAATCATACAAAATAACAAGGAATTTAACATAATATTGTCACAAACGTATGCTCACCAAATTCCAATGGCACTATCGATATACGATATAATTTCTGAAATTAAAAACATGAAATTTTGAAAAAAAAAATCGAAAATATCATAACATTATATTGCAGTATGTTTAAATAAATGGAAAACTGCGAAAAAGTGCATACGGTACTATATTAGGGTTAAAGAAATTACCGGAGATTACACGTTCGCGTCGTTTAGAGCTACCGAAAGCAACTACGAGACCATGACAGTCGTGTTGCTCTGGATGCTTAAGTACGTATAGATACAATCATATAAAGTGACAAAGAATTTAACAAAATACTGTAATAAACGCACACTCACCCAATTCCAAAGACACTTTTCCTAAAAAATACTGGCATTGATATTAAAAATTGGAATATTTGAAAAAGTCGTAAATATAACAGAAAATTACATTATATATAAATAAATGGAAGAGTGGGAAGAATGCATAGGGTACTACATCATGCTTAAAGATATTAACGATGACCAACCAGTCGTGCCGTTCTGATCTGCCGTACGCGACATGAAGACATCGACAGTCGTGTTGTTCCGGAAGCGTACGTTCCTATACAAACATTCGTATATAATAGCAATAAGTCTAACCAAATAATGTCGTAAACGTGCACTCAACTAATTCCAAATACACTATTACAGAGGAATACCATTTTTTTTGTAATAAAAATTGAAAATTTTGAAAAAAATTGAAAACATAAGAATAAGTTACAGTATGCATACATATTGGAAGACAGAGTAAAATGCATACGGTACAAGATCGGGGTAAGGAAATTAACGAAAACCATCCAGTAGAGTCTCTCCCATCTACCATACGCAACTATAAAACAACTCCCCTGGCGTCGCTCCGACAGTGTAGGTATGTATACAGACAATGATATAAAATGACAGCAAGCTCAACAAAATATTGCCATATACATAATCTGACCTGATTCAAAGGACACTTTTCGTATAAAACTGAATTTTCCTAATTGAAAGTTTGACAATCTTGAAGAGAATATAATATATCGTAAGAGTAAGTTACAGAATATAGAAATAAATATGAAACTGCGCAAGAATGTTTACAGTTGCAATATTGAGATTAATGAGATTTTCAAAGACCATTCAGTGGGGTAGCTCCGATCTACCGACGCAACTACAAGGCCACTCCATTCGTGTCGCTCCATAAGCGTAGGAGTGTATACAGACAATCACACAATAGAGCAACAAATTAAACAAAATGTTGTCATAAACGTAGATTTAACTAATGCAGAAGACACTTTTGCTATGAAATAAAAATTTTGAGAATTAAAAATAGAAAATTATGACAGGAATCGAAAGTATCATAACATTAAGTTACAGATTGTATAAATAAATAGGACAATGGGGAAATGCATGCGATACAAAATCAAGGTTAAAGAAATTAACACAGACCATCCAGTAGTGCCGCTCAGATATACCGTATGCCACTACATGGCCAATCCAGATGTGTCGCTTTAGAAACGTAGGTTTGCATTCAGACAATCATATATTACAGCAACATATTGAACAAAATATTGGCATGAACGTAGGCTTATATAATTGGAAAGACACTTTTAGTACGAAGTATAAGTTTTTTAATTAAAAACTGGAAATTATGTGAAAATAAAGAATAGCATAACCGTAATATACAGTCTGTATAAATAAACGGAAGTCTGGGAAGAGATCCATACGGTACAGATTTATGATGAAAGAAATTAACGAAGCTCATATAGTAGGGTCTCTCCGATGTACCGAACGCAACTGCAAGACCACTCCAGTCTTGTTGTTCCGTCAGCGTAGGTACTTATAACGACAATCCTATGAAATCACCAAGAACTTAACAAAATATTGTCATTAACGTACATTCAACTAATTCCTTAATGACGTTCATTAGGAATTACATTGTCTGAAATTAACAGTTAGAAATTATGAAAAAAATCGAAAATATCATATCAGTAAATTACAGTAGGTATATACAACGTGTGTCGTAGGCTTTACGTGTCGTTCCTGCCACGAGGGCTTATCGATACGGCCCCCACGGGCGCGTGATTGGGATACGCTCAATCAGCGCAGTGCGTGGACCACCTTAACACGCACGTACCAATTAGCTTGTAGACTGCAATCCCTACGCGCCAACCTTGGTTTGGCCGGGAATTTTCTAAATCCCTACTGACTCTGCAGGCCAGTGCCCGAGCTCATCTCACGCAGCTCATACGTGGAGGATCTAACCCGTACGAAGACAGGGTCCCCTAACCCGCGATATGGGCTTACCACGAGGCCAACACAAGCAACCGGCGGAGGGGAGGGGCGTACCGAAGCCCGCCTACCCCAGTGCTCGAACCGTTTCCCGAAGTACCAGTAAATGCAGGGCCGTACCGGTCTTACCCCTCGTAAGGACACCTTACTTCCTGAATGAGGTGCTTGCTCACCTCGGCCTTGGTTGGGCCGACTCGGGCACCGTGGGTTCGTCATATCCATACTGCAATGGGACCAGAAGGCCCACCGCAGCCCCTGCGGGGAACGAATGCATATAGTACAACATAAAGGTTAACGAAATTAACGGAGCCAATTCAGTAGTGTGTCTCCGATCAAGAGGACAAGACGACTCCAGCCGTGTCACTCCGGAAGCATAGGTACGTACACAGATATTCATATAGAATACCAACAAATTTGACAAAATATTTTCATAAACGTGCTCTCAACTAATTCCAAAGACACTTTAATTAAGAAATACAATTTTTCAAAATAATGGTTGCAGATATTGAAAGAAAAATCGAAAATATCATGACAGCCAATTGCAGTATATATACATAAATGGAAAACTGGAAGAAATTGTATACATTCCAAATTAAGGTTAAAGAAATTAACAAAGAGCCTACAGTAGCATCGCTCCGATATGCCAAAGGCAACTACGAGGCCATTCCATTCGTGTGGCTGAGACAGCGTAGCGACGTATACAGAAAGTCATGTAAAATAACAATAGTTTATCAAAATATTGTTGCCAACCTACATTCAATTAATTGCAAAGATGTTTGTCTTAAGAATTGCAATTCTTGAAATTAAAAGTAGGACATTTTATTCAAAATCGGAAATGCGATAAGAATAAATTACTGTATGCGGAAATACGTAGAAAAATGGGAGATGTGCATAGGCTACACTTTCAAGACTAAGGAAATTAAAGAAATCCATTCAGTATTGTCGCTCCAATTTACTGTCTACAACTGCAACACCACCCTAGTCTCTTCGCCCCGGCAGCGTAGAAACATATACAGACTATCATATAAAATAACGGAGAACTTAACACGATTCCGACATAAACGTACATTGAAATAACTAGAAAGACGCTTTTATTAAACAATACAATATTTAAAATTATAAATTTGAAATGTCGAAAAAAAAGAAAAAAAAAATGCACACGTTGTAATATCGAGACTAATGAAATTAACCAAACCATTCCAGTATTGTCGCTCCCGGTACCGTACGCATCTACGAGTACATTTCCGTCGTGCCGCCTCGATGCGCCAATGCGCATACGTTGACCGACATAGTCGAGTCGCACCGATATACCGTACGCAAATACAAGTCCACACCAGCCGCGTCACTCCGGAGGAGCATGTGCGTATATAGAAACTAAATATAATATTACAGTAAGTTTAACATAATATTGTCATAAACGTAAGTTCAACTAATTCAAAAGACACTTTTACTAAGTATTACAAGCTTTAAAAATAAATATCGGTAATTTTGAAAACAAATCGAAATTGCCATAGCATTTCATCACAGTACGTATAAATGAAAGGAAAACTGGAAAAAAGAATACGGTACTACATCAAGCTTAAAGAAATTAACGAAGACCATCCATTCGTGCT
>NIJG01002159.1:9851-28014 GCA_002201625.1 Euglossa dilemma
GATGGCGCGTTCTCCTTCCCTTCTCGAAACTTTACCAGTTAGCAGTTATCGATAATTATCCGCGCCGCTTTCCTTTCACGGGGCGCGAAATTATAACGCTCCGCTGCTCCCGACGAAAAGCTCGCGGCCTCGAAACTTTTCATCGCCGATCGCCTCTCGCCAACCTCCCTCGATCCTTGCCTTTTCACCCCGTGCAAAAAATCACCACCCTCGTATCCCGGCATCGGGGTGAAATCCCGGAAACCCGGACGACGATATTCCAGTATCGTTTTCGCCGCGGAGTTTGGAAAACTGGAGAACCGACTTCCGTGTCTGACTGCTGCCACTTCGCTCGACGAAATACGCGATCTCGCGGTGTAAAATATCCGCCAAGTGTCGAAGTTTCGACAGGTAGCGATCGTTAATTTCTTTACGATTACGATAGCGAAGCTTGGAATTTTAAAGCCGTTCGATTCCTCGTCGGCTAACCTTTCCGCGAGCCAGCGAAGACGCAAACAGAAGACGCGGTCATCGAGACGGGGTGGCAGAAAATACGAAACGCGTTTGGCCGCGGTCCAATGACTGGCAGAAGAAATTCGTGCCCCCGTTAAACTTCGACGCTGATAGAGGAAGAGACATGAGAAGGAAACTGGTTCGAAAAAAAGAGCGGAGAGCTAGGAGAAAAGGGAGAAAAAAATGTGGAAAGAGAGGGAAGAAGATTCTCGTTTGCTGTTGTCGCGACATGAGAACTTCTGCCCTAGGCCTCGACGACGCAACAATGGGCATTCAACTTGCGCTAGAATTTCGTATTCGCACCTCGTTGAAACCCACTGTTGTTCTTTTGAGTCCCGACCATTGTCGCGGAAGTAAAATACGCGTCCACGTTTGGCTATGTCGGTGGACGTGCAAATCGAGACGTCTTTTAATCGTTCACGCGTTCGCCCATAGATTTTCATGGATTTTGTGTGCTGATGACAGATAGCTTTATTTCAACGCTAGACATCGAACTAAGTCGCTTTACATAAACAATTACCTAGTAATGAAATTACCGAAAAACAGTGTAAAGAGTATGACGTGATGTTCGTTTAACTGTGATTCGTTTTTCATCGACAAATAAAAATAGAGTGAATCTATTAACCGTAAAGAAGATTAGCCGAAATCTTCCGAAAGAAGAACGAATTCTACAAGAAACGTTGAGGACCATATATAGATAATACTTATGTCCCGAAAAAGTTACGAAAGATGCTGTACAATCCATAGAAAAGCGGTGAAAATGAATAGGTAGACGAAAAAGTAAGCCGAGGCGTCGGTAATAAATCGACAAGACGTAACAAATCCAGGTATCGAAGCTGTCGGGAATAGCGTTCGACTTTTATTCCGAATTTTATTTCACGACGACGCGGAAGCTTGTGCATACACGCACGAACCCTCGCAAACACTGCGAGCCGTAGCGCGGCGGGAAACAAGCGCGAAGACGCGAAATTTCAATTTCGAGCAGAATTCACCGAACGAATCCGGCGAAATGGATTCCGTGGGCTGGTGATCGATGCCTCTATTACGCGACATCCAATTGACCCGGAGAAATCCGCTAATATATTTATAGGGGTGGCACGTAGCAGCGATATTTCGATAAAAACTTGCATCGTCAGGATTGCGTTTGCGACAATGGTTCCTCGTCCGAGCCAGCAGGGGAGACAGAAAGCTCGGCATGCTAAAACGGCGAGATCCACGAGATTCGCTCTTCAAATTCTTCCATTCTGAATTCCGATTACACGCGGTTTAAAGCACCCGCTTGGCCCGATAAATTATAAATATTGGTCGAAATCGGATTTGCATCCAAGATTCACGGCGACGCTGCTTCGCTTGGTATACAGGGATATATCGAATAGAGAACGAGGTTTATCCAGATTTAAATTTCTCGTTCGACGAGAAATTACGTAAAGACTTAATTTATTTTCATCGAAAGTCCGCCACTTTATTCACTTTTTTCCCTACACTCTTGGGATTTCAAGACTTCTTTTATCGTCATCTCGTTCTCGCGCAAATTTCGTCATTATACCATCGATCTCGCAATTTGTAACTCCTTTCTCGTCTCTACCATAAGCAGCTAGTCCATCAGCAATAATTCTTTCAATTAGCTTGCGATTACATCCAAGAATCTGTTATTTTATCCATCACCTAAACAATTCTTACAATCTCTCGCTCTGACAGCTCATCACAGAGAAACTTGACAACTTCGCCGACCATAAGCTACATCCACAGATCCACAGCATCTACCGGAAGAAGGGGAAAGTGAGAGACGAAGAAAGCTGGTAGCTAAATCGACGAAAGTGGAGGAAAGTCATCGGCGAGTAGACGGCGCGAGGCTGCAGTGAGGAGCTACGCTAAATTCGCCATACTTATGGCTGGTTAAATATGCAGCGGAATATCAGAGTGCGGCCGGGATGACCGTATCCTTGGTAATATAGTGCGATACTTGCAAGGTATCCCGCATAACTCGAAGTGGCCGACGGGAGGAGGACGAACAGGCGGCGTGTGCGCGGCGAAATAATATTCCTCGGCCATAATTTCGTGCCACCTCGCCCTCGCGTACTTCTCCTGGCGTATTTCACCTTGGGATACGGTATCCATAATGCATCCAGAAAATGTAACTCCAGTCGGCGAACGCCGCCGAGTCCGATATAAATGCAGACGCCGAAGGAGAACCGGACGTTTCCGATCGAATCGTCGTTACGTTTCAAGACGAGAAAGAAGAGACACGGAAAAAGCTAACCGTCGCTACCGTCCTGGACAATGGGAACGCTGAAACGGGCTTCGAAGATGTGCATAAGCTCGTTCGCGAACTCCGAATTGTTCCGCTCTAGATAACTCTGCGGGGGTGGATAATTTTATAATATCGGTGCACTTTTACGTCAAATGTCCGCGTATTAATAACAGAGACTTTGTATCCGGCCGAGTACGATGCACGTGTAAGTACGGTGACACGAATCCATCAACGAGATTCGGATAGAACTAATGCACCTACGGAAGTACTATTTTAAAGAGTCACACAGGCTGGTGGCATCCGTCCAAAGTAAACTTTCGCGGGGAATGCGTCGCGCGGACGAACAAATCTCCCAGAGATAAAAGTAATAAGCATAAACAGACTCGACGGAATTCGACTCTGCGTAATTCGAAACGCGGGAAAGATGCAGTGAGAAATACACCGGGCTGTACCGAATCACGCGAAATTTCTAGATTACACAGATGCGATACAGTATTAGCGATTTATAGGAGAAATCGGAATCGTATCGATATATCGGAGAAAAATAGAGACGATCGTGAAAAAGACGAGAGTAGACTAATGGAACGTTCGTCGAGCTCGACGAAAGTCGAGACGCGAATTTTGCCTATGCAAAGTTTCCTTTCCGTACTTTACGATGTGACAATCGGGTAACGCAAGCAGTATTACGCAACGCCAGTTCATTCGCATAAACAACCGAATTCCTCGAGCTTGGCACGATGAACCACGCCGCCGCGAAGCAAAATATTTTCGAGCATCGTCCATGTGCGGTATTTAACACTCGCGGGCGACTCGCGAGAAAATTGCAGATCGGCTCGAGCCTCGGGCGTCTGAGCAACGCGCAATGCCTGAAATAGAAAACTATTACCATTCTTGATGCCCGATTCCCGATGATTAATCCATTCGCGAAGATGTCCGATCGACGTGGCAATTATAGAAACGAAAAGGAGAAATACAGAACGACGGAAGAAGACGGAAAAAAATAAACGCGCAATAGCTGGTTCTGGATTTCGGTGGATTTCAGGGTTTCCGATGTATTCTGGAAACTCATAGTCTCAAAGTCAATCTCCCGAAGGTTACGCCTTTTTCAAACTTGTCGTCTGCATTTGTCACTGTCACGTGTTCTTGTCATCCTCCCATTCCGACTTTCAATTTCAGTCCGCCGTTATAGTTCGACAGTCTTCCTCGCGGTCGGAAACACGTCGCGCCAGAGCCAAATTCGAAATTGATACGCACCGTGCTCGCTAAAACACGAGACGCTGCCGCGTTTTATCCTCTGGAACTTGACAAATCACCGTTCCTATCCTCGCGGACTTTTACGAAGCAGTTGTCCAACAGCCTCTTCGCGTTTCTAAAAATTTCACGCTCGCGCGAGCTATCTAGCAGTCGCTGGACATTCGCCGCGTTTCAGAAGCCGGAAGCTTGATGTAAAAACAGCACAAACGCGCGTTTCCTCGAGAATTGAGCCACGCGCGGGTTCACTGAATTTTCGCGAGTATCTTAAGAAGGTGTGCGAGAATTTTTCAAAAAATATCGTAATTCGAAACGATCTCGTTCGATCTCGTAATTGAGTGAACGACACGCGACCATCGTGAATATCGGATGGCGCGAAATCTCGGTTAGCAGAGGCAAGGAAGTAACCGGAAGTAGGGCACGGACGAGTTAGGAACTCGCATGAGTCCACGTGTCGAGGTCGCGCGGCAATCCTGCCAAGTTGATCGCGTTCGCGGGTAAATCTCTCAAGATGGGTCGGGTTCGTGACACGGGGACGAAGGATTGCGCAGACCGGTTACGTGTCCGGGTGCACGCGGAAATAATTGTTGCATATTTAATGAGGTGTGAGGTAACAGGGTCACGCTGGTCGGGCGTCAATTTTCTGGCGGAAAATTTACCATTTTCACGGGCCGGTCCGTGCCTAAATAATACTCGTCCCGATGCATCCGGGAACGATCGCGGAACGTGCTCGGCTACGCACGGAAATAATTGTTGCATATTTAATGAGGCAGAAGGTAACGGGATCGCCGGACCGAGCTTCCCTCTTGTTCTCCACTGCACCTGAGTCGATCTTCTCCGGGAAATGGATCAATTTCGAGGATCCTGCAGCGTGCGCGGCGGAGAGGCAGTGGTGCGTGATCATCGGGCAGAATCTCGAATGGTACCCGCCATCTCGGATGATGTAATGGACGCTGAGAACGTTGGAACGTTGCTCAAGAGTTACGATCGCGGCGTGGCCGTTGATCGATTTAGGTCTTTACCTTGGATCAGTCGAATCTCCTGGCCCGAGGGCTTCTGTGAATAACGCGAGAACCGAGTTGCTCGAACGTTCGAATGTCAGGGATTACGAGGAGAATCTTGTGTCGAGAAAAAAAACCACGAGCATCTCGACACCTCGCTTCGTTTATCTCGAACGTTAACGAGAACCGCGGCTCGTCCTCGTCGCTTGCCAATTTTACGCGTCTAATTAATTAAACCCCGTTTCGTAAACAGCGGAAGTGTAAAACGTAGGAAACCTTGGCGTGTCTATTTCCAGAGATTGTCCTGAAACGAAAGCAAAGACGCCGACCATTGCGTATTCCTGCTGCTATTAAACAAACTGAAACGTCGCATTACCGGAACGGCAGGAGCAAGCTGCGGTAACAATTTCCACCGCGAGAGAATAACAAACTCCTTCCTCCGAACGGGGCTCGAGCAAACGCGATACCTGACCTTCATTACAGAGGAATAAAACATTAAAGAAACTCGCGGCTAACGGCTTCGAGTCGCCGGCGCGAGGAAAGTTCTCGCGATCAACGCCGGCTCTCCGCCGGCTTTTAATTAAGAGCCAGGGGAAAACTGCGATCGGAAAACAGCGGGAAAACGATCGGCACGGGGCGCGGCCGTATTGCATTTTCAGCAAACTTAATCGCGGAAATAATTGTAACTCGCGCGCGACTTTACGGGTAATTAATTTAGTTTTGCAATTTCTCCCGCTGAAGGAACGCCGCCGTTCTGCAATTTACGTTCGTCCCGGCCGCCCTCCATCTTTCTTCTCACCCTCTCACTCTTTCTATCTACATTTCTCTCTCGCTTCGCCGGTTCGTTTTTGTACACCGGCAAGTCGTCCTGAGCTTGTTTACCTACGTGCTTTCCGTGGAATTTATCGATCCCGGCACGCGGTAAATATGACGTCGACTCGTTCGAAAACGCGGTCGTGTAACGCTGTTTTCTCGTCCTCCTCGTTGAAGACGAAATACGGCGCACGAAGATACGACCGCGATACCGCCGCCCGATCGGTTGTTTGTTTCGTCTCGATGCCCATGAATAATGCACGCAGGGTAGCTGAATTAATGGACCTCGCGGTGTTATTAAGAGGTGAGTAATAACTCGGCGAGGGTTAATTAATACGGGGTAATTGTAACAACTGATGTAAATCACGCGTGGAAGAAGCTACTGGCCCCGGTTCTACGAGCATCAACCTGCATACGTGGATCACGAATCGATCGGAGAATATTCGGGTTACCAAGTCCTCATACGAGGAAAAAAGAGGATACACGGTGAGATCCATTGAAAACATCGATTTTGACGGATCAGAGATCATCAGCAGAGATCAGTAACGAGTCCGAAAAGAAGACTAGGAATATCGCGCGATCCAGTGGCCGTAGCCCGAAATTTCATCCGTGTACGGAGGTGTACGAGCAGCCAGTGTGTTTGCGCTGGGAACAAGCTCGAGGAGGGAGAGAGAAGGGGCGGGAAAACGAACGGACGTCGCATGGGCTGTGCAGGCTGAAACATGGAAGCCGGTGGGTGAGGGTCAAGTGGCAAATATTAGTACGAAAACTGGCGTTCATCAACCGGTTCCACCTCCCAAAAACCTCTCGTTTCTCCGCCACCTACGCCGAGGGAACCAGCCAGCAGCTCTGCAGCCCTCCGAGCTCTCCAACACAATTCCGCCTCGCCGAAGTTCCTCTGCCTTCCACTCGGTGGTTAAAGCTCCAAACGGATCCGTTGTGTGTGCGTGGGCGAGCGAGACACGACGAACGAGAAGAAGAGCGGGCGCGATGGAAGAGAGAGAGAGAGGGAGAGGGAGAGGGTGCAGGGAAGAGAGAATTGTAGCAGCGATGCTAGGAATACCAGCCTCACTCGGTAGGATGCACCGGGGTAGCGATAATAATAGCGCCGGTATATTCCTTTGAGGGGTGAGAGCGCAGCGGGAAGAAGACTTTTCGCGAATCATGCGCGTATCTGCTTCGTTTACGTCCGTGTATCTACTGGCATAGTTGAATCGTGTTTCCACGAGACTCTTGATGTCGATAAATGGAAACGTCAGGGTTCGGACTTTTTCGGCGGCGCGGGGTTGGGGTTGGTGCGTTTGTTGTTGCCGAGTAGGGTTTGGGGAAATAGACGTTATCGCGATAGGTTTTAGCTCGATGGGAGAATTTTAATCGCCGACTTTATTCCTTCGAATTTTTTCCACCACTTTTTCCACCCCGGAAGGAAGAGCTGCGCTTTTCCGTACCGGATTCGTTATACTCGATTATTCTCCACGGTATTGTTTTCATCTCTTAATATCGCGACTCGTTCCTCGATTTGCAAACTCGTCAAACTTGTCAGCGACAGTGCGTCACGTGAAGTACAGGAATATACACGCGCGATGGTCGATGCGATCGTTCCCGTTGCCTCGCGAATTTACTCGAAAACGAGGACTATTGCAGACGCGTTGGTTCTAAACTAGCAAACGTTACACCCTTTGGTCGGATATCGGCATTAAAAAGCGGAGCGAACCAGCGCAATTATCCGGGCTCAGGATGTAATGAATTATCAAAGAAAATTGGCCGCACGGTGTCTTTTCCTCGACTGTGGCCCCCATTTGGCCGGCGTGTGTTTGCGGGTGGTACGTGCGCGTTTGAATTCATTAAACAGACCACGATGAAGCCCTTTCCACAGATACGTGCGCCAGGCATTCTCGTTATATCCGATTACACGGATGCACATACGCGCGCTAGCGCAAGCGAGTCGGCGCGCGCGTTCATGGCCGCCGGCGAATGCGAACTAATTACCGCTCGACCGGAAGTTAAAAAGTGTGGACAAGCCACCGCCGTCATCCGCTTATGCCACCCCCGACCGCTTTCTCACCCCGGACTGGACAATTCCCAGGGAACGAAAGTTTCCTGGCCGCGGTTCCACCGTTCCTCCACTTTCCTACGCCATTGAACCGCTTTATATCCCTGTAACGCGCACGTTATCCCTCTTCCGCTTATTTCGCTGAGTTACGATCGGCCGGCTATCGCGTGTCGTTAAGGATATCGTGCAACTCGAATTGCGCAGTTGCCCCGCAATTGTTGCCCCGTCTCTTACCCTATTCGCGTTCGCAACTGGAGCAATTCGTGCACGATGATCACCGTTTATCACCAAGCGCGTAATAATACGCCCGCGACGATGATTATTCGCTGCAAAAACTATCTAGCTAATGGCGCATTTCGGTCGGCCGATGCAAATGGATTAATAACGGCTTCTCCTGCTCGATATGAGGCAAATTTTCGATCAAACCCGGTA
The DNA here is from genome assembly GCA_002201625.1 of Euglossa dilemma. Taxonomy (NCBI): domain Eukaryota; kingdom Metazoa; phylum Arthropoda; class Insecta; order Hymenoptera; family Apidae; genus Euglossa; species Euglossa dilemma. The sequence continues at coordinate 18,145 of NIJG01002159.1, forward strand.
TATTCGGGTACTAAATAATGGAATCGAGACACGACCCGGGAAGAGCCTCGAGGCTGGTATTCGTTACCATAATCGCTCCGCTGTACGAGGATTAGATGTAACCAGGAAAATGGAATTAATCGATCCCCGTTCGTTGTTTCTCGATTTCTCTGCGAATTATCGATAAAACGGCGCGTTGAAGAAGACTCGGGAGAAATGCGAAGATTTCGCGCTCGTTGACGCAACCGAGGAGATACGGAGCAGGATAGAATTGCGAAGCATTCGCGAAATTATCCGATCGATTCGTCCCATTTCGTTGCCGCGGAGGAAGCACGCGAACTTTTTCGACTAATACGAAATAATTACTGGCCAGCAGAGAAACGGCCGAAATGCGAACAAGCCTCTTGCGTGATCCGCTTATTCTGCGTCCAGCCGGCTCGCTCCGCGTACAAATCCCGCGGAATAAAAGTTCGCTATCGTAGTTGGACCGGATCTCCGCTCCCCATCGCTATTTTAATACCATCTTCTGTACACCTACGCGTTTTAATCCCTCGCATAGTATTTACAAAGCGTACGACTAAATGCCCGATCCGCTGTTCCGAAACGCTGCCCTCGCCGCGGTGTTCACGAGCTACCTGGCTCGTTTGGCTTAGGGGAAAGATGTCTCTGGATAATCGAAAAGCGGAATTTGAAACGCTCCGAAGTACTCGAATTCGTTTGTTCCCGCGGATTCAGCGGTACGAAGCCAATGCCGATTAAACTCCGAGCCAACGAAAATTCCGCGGAGAGGGACGTTGATAGACGTTTTCATATTTTTCTCGGACGTTCTACGAATTCCTCTTGCATTTTCATCCTCCACTCTCGCGTCTGGATGCCTGCATTTCCTCTCAGTTGATATATTCTTCCAAATGTTGCAGCTAGATTCGCGATTCTTTGCTCGCAAAGCGTAGTATGACGACGAAATATCGTGATGAAAAGGCTGATCGTGCGCGAGATTCGTCTCGGTCGTGTTATTTTTAACCTTTACGATTTAGACCACTTTCGCGATCATTGAAACGTAAATCAAACGGTAATTAGAGTCCAGAACGGTTCTCAGCGTCCAAGGAATCGGAGTCGTTAGACTCTAGCGACTTCTATCCGGCCTATACCCGCTTCCGGGTACCAGGGGACAGCTTCAAAAATGCGGCTTAATGATCCGCTGTCGCGGAGAAAACGCCGTTGTTCTCCGGCATTCGGGTTTACAATTACGCGTTACGTTAATGCGAACTGATACAGTAGGGCGATATCGAATTAACGAGCATCGTTACGGCCTTCAACGCGATACCTCGGCTCGTTGCGAGGCCGAACTGTACGCGAGAGGATTATCGAGAGACTCGTGGAATGGACTCCTTAAAAATTGCACGAACTCCTGTAAGGTTTCCGGCTAGCTGATGAATCGGAAGACGTAACAGTCGGAAAAAGACATGGCTCTTGCCGCACTTCAAGCTAAATTGAAAATTTGTGCCTTTCGCGAAACGCTCACTGCGCTAAAATTCCCGTTGATCGAAATATTTCTCGCCACACGGGTCACGATAGATGCCGAAATTATTTAAGTGGAACGAGAATTTCGAGCTCTCGAATGATGAAACGAAGCTTATGTTTAACGAGTTTAATCAGATATCGTCGCAAGATTAATAACGCGTGTGTTTCGAATTCAAATTCGCTACGTCGAATCGAACTCCGCTCCGACTTCCGCGTACTGAACCGCGAGGAAACCGTTAAAAAAAATCTCACACGCAAAACCAGTTCCTCGGCACCGTTAACACACATTCCGTCGATACACCGAGTCAGTTGCCGGAAAAATTCCGTCTAAATCGGGAACTCCCGCGACGCCGGAACAGAACGGAACCGATCCGGAGGCGCGCGAGCGCTCGTTGTTCGAGCCACCCGAGCGTTGGCAAGTTTCTCTCGGCGAAGGCGGCGCGAAAGAAAAGGCGGAAGCTCGCGGCGGAGTTGCAGGTCGAAGCATAACTTTCTCATTTCCTAAAGTCTTCCGGTTCCGCGGCGGGCTTCCTCCCAGCGGTGCCCGGTGGTGGAGAAGCGAGGACGCAGCGAAGGGGATGGCAGCCGTGTCACATCCTCCTCGCGCGGAATATCTTTTGTACGTGAGCCTCTTGAATAAACATGCGGCGGCGCGCGTATCGCGGCGAAGGGAGGCCGCGAGAAAGCAGGAGGAAGCGAAAAGGGTGCGGGCGTGAAAGGTGGCGACGGGGCGAGGTCTGTTAAGGGCAAACGATGAAAAATGCCGGCGCGCCGCGCGCCGGAGACATACGGACACCGACGCGACAAAGAGGCCGCAAATATTTTCAACTTAATTAACCGTGCCGCTTCTTAACGGGCCATTCCGCTTTGGAAGCACGCGCCGCGCGAGAAGGTACGTACTCGCGCCTTGCCGCGCTGGCCGGGATGAAAACTAACTAAAGGGACCGCGCTCCCTTTCGCGACAAAGGGATCCTATTTTCGCCGCGACGATGTGTGTTCCCGGCGTGGAAACGAGATTCCGGCAAAGGAACGGCGAAAGTGACGCGACTTTCAGTGGAAACACCCGAGTTTCCCGAGGCTCGTCGCGTGCGCCGCGCGATTTTTCTCCACGGACACCAGGCTTGCTGCAATTTCGGCTAAATCCCGAAACGTTGCTTTCTCCTTTCTAATAGAAACCACGTTTTAAACGTTCAACTATCTAAAATCGAACGTAGGACAACGAACGAGGAGGAATACCGAGTGGCGACACCGGAAGAATTCCAGCACGCTCGATAAAACGACTAACCCAACCCAACCGACGAAGCCATCCCCGTAATCCTTATAATTCATCCCTCCGGCATTAACTCTACCTTCTAACCCGCGTTAAACGTTCCGTCTGAGGCAACGGGAACTCGGGACGCAGGTCACACCGCACCATCCACTTTCTGGAAGCTTGCGCGCAACCGAATTTCCCGATAACGAGAGCCCGGAAAACGCAACTCGACCGTTCGTCGCGGCAAACGAATTCAGACGAGCGCGTTCGCCGCGCATTAGACCTGCCTTTGCCGGGATTTCGTTAATTCATCGCGTTAGGGGCCCGAAGACACGGTCGATGCGAACCCGTGGCCGCCGCCGCGGCGTTGCTCGCTCGTGGCGCAATCGTTCATATTTAACGAACCATTTGACGGATTGTACCGAGCACAGGGGGTGAAAAGGGGAGCAGCACGGGGGTGGCTGCGACGGGGACGTAAATGGAGGCTTAGAGCGTGGCAGGTCCGAGTCTCGTAGGTGGGTTAGATCGTCGGTCCTCGTGGACGCTGCATTAGTCACACTCTCGCATCGCTCAACTCCCTCTACTCTGCGTTTTCTTTCCGACCCTCCCCCCCCCCGCGTCCCGACGGACCGTCCTTTCCACGACGCGTCGCGTTTTCACGTGGGAATATTTAACTCCGAGGCGGCAAATTACTCTACGGGCCTCCGTTCACCGTCGCGAGCACGCTGCGAGCCAAACAGCCTGGCAGCTCGCGCGACCCGCCGCCGGGTACCCTCCTACGCGCGACGCGGACTTTACGAGCGACGCCGCTCACGGGAACGGATAAGGCTGCCACCGTCACTTGTCTTCTCCAACAACTTCCGAATACCTCTCGCTGTTTACGCGCCGCCGTTTCCGCTTCTTTGCCCGCGTTCCGAAGGATAGTTTCGACAATTTCGACAAGAGCTTGGGAGAGCAACGACGGAAGAACGTTAAGCGGAATCGAATGGCAGTTCGAAAGGGAAGCGCCGTGTCGATGCCAAGATTCGGGATAGAAATATCGAGGGGACAATGGAATTTACGAGAAGAGAAAGAAAAGTGCGGGCTTCGGGACGATAGACGCATCGCCGCGAAGTGAAACGACGCGAAAGAAGATTGTTTAGACCGAGTGCTGCCTTCTCCCGTCATTTTTCCTCCGCTTCGATTCCATGCCACTGTCTCACAGACTCAACTCCTCGAAATAGCGTAAATATCGCCATTGTGCTAATAGAACAGCTAATGGGCTCTATTCGCGAGAACTAGGCATCTCTATAGATCTCGGATTCGCTGGCGAGTCCGAACAACGAGGAGAGTAAGTCTCGAAGGGAAGAAGTTAATAATAACGAGATTCGGCGCGGAAATACCGAGAGCGCGATGGAATTTACGAGAAGAGAGAGAAAAGTGTTTGGATTAGAACGAGTGCTTAGTCTGGAATTATCTAGACATCTCGGTGCGAGATGTTCTGGCCGAGCAGTCCAACTCGTCTCGATAAAGAGAATTCGTCTATGATCTCGAGGACTCTAGGAATCATCTTGTAACCGAAGGCAAAAATCTTTCCGCGTTGAAATATCGCGAAATGACCCGTAGAGATCGAACGCCTTGGGTGCCATCAGCGAACCGCGAGTCTCTTTGTCGAAACGCGATTCCGATGTTTGGAGCGCGCGATACGCGCGTGGCGAGGAAAATATACGCGGGGAATTTCCTCGCGACAAAACATCTCGAGCGAGCGGCTGGCCCGCGGTCAAAGGGGATATCCTGCGTCCCTCTTTGTCGGTTGATCGCACGCGAACGCCGTCGGCGCTGTAAAAGTTAATTTGCGTAATGGCACATATAAAACCCGCGGTTCGCTGATGCCTCTCATCCGCCTGCCAGAAACGAAACGAATTTTCGCTCGACTAATGGGGAAGGTCGTCAACCTCCGCCTCGCTGCTCCGCTCTCCATGACCATGCTCCAAATTGGCTCATGCTTCCCGAAGGTTGAACCGGTTCCAATCGCGCCAGCGACGCCCATTTTCCACCGGCTACTTCGAACGTTCTCCGTGTCCGAAAACGGGTTGTCCATCGATCATTCCCGGTCTCTTTATAAAGCAGCTGCAGGCTTCTCCAAAATTCGCGACTTATTTACAGCGCGATAATCGCCTCCGGCTCTCGCCGCTCTGAATTCTCGACGAGAACGCGGGAACGAGGTTGTGATCGCGTGGTTGGTTTAGGTTTCCGCGGCAGAGATTAAAAGTGTACGAGTGGGTAAATACGGGAGATCGAATTATTCCGATTTGCATACACAAACTGCAGGGAACGCGGTGTATTTCTGGAAGCAAGTCGTCCTTGATCCGACCGCGAGCGTATAGCCATCTCGCCAGACAGTAAGTTGGAAAAATGTTATTCCCTTTAAAGAAAATACACAGAGGTTCCGCGGCGTCGCGTGGCAACGCGCACTTCGTCAAACACCCCTTTTCCATTAAAGCCGAATATCCAAAATCGATAGCCAACGGGGAATAAATAATGCACGTTTCAGCGACACTGCATTTTCGCGAAACGCAAACACGGCAAGCGCGCGCGCGCGCTCCGTTCAGCGCGAGTTCCCCTCGCGCGAAAAGATGAAAAAGTAGGCACGAAGGTGAAGAGTCGCGAGCGGATCCGAAAGCACGGCTGAAGATTTCTTCTGTCGCGGAAGCATCTTCAAAGAAAGATTCGACCCAGATAGCGTGAAAGAGGCGCAGCCTGTTGGCTTCCGAAAAAGTTGATTCATCTTTTCTTTTGTCATACGTTGCATTCGTCTCTGTCCACGAGCAGCCGACGAAATGGATTTTGCTTCTTTGAACGAGCATGCACCGTCTAAGTAACAAAGAGGACTCTTTGTAATTCCCTTACTCGCCCCATCGCGGCCGTTTTACCACGTAATTACAGCGTCGGTCTTCGTCGTGGCGTCGATCCGCAGAATTTCACCGATTCGATCGGAAGTTACCTACGAAACCGTGCAAACGCGCCGATTATTTCGATATAGACGCCGTCTCCGTACTCAGCGACGACCACCACGAAGAGATACGCGTTTCGCATTGGACGGCCAATCCCGTGCCGGGAATACGTCGTGGCAACAATTTTCGTATAACGCGTAATGTACTCGCCGATGGTACAGTGTATCGCGATTATGTACGATCGTCGATGATGTTACGGAATTGTCGACGCGTAACGGTGGGTTAAATTTAATCTCTTCACGGCAGAACACGTCCGCTGCGTGCATTATGCGCATGGCCCACTGCGGAATTAGGTTAACATGAACAAGGATGAAACGGGTGCTTTCCAGTCCCATCTACCTTATTGGCTCGCGATTCTTTTTGGCGACGAAGCGATGGTACTCGTTTCTATCCAATTTCAATCGGAGAACGGAAAAGTATGTTACGAAAGACATCAATATTTATCATATTTGCTCGCAGCGAATCCTGTCTACATTCACATCCCCGTGTGTACACCGCAAAAAAATGTCATTACGGAAGAGATACTATTACCGACGCAAAGAGTTTGACGAAAGAAAAGCTGGAAATGGTAGAACGCTGCCACGACTCGTGTTATTTTGCCAGGTCGGATCAAGAGAGGAAATAGTCAGATTTACGAGGTCCGAGTAGAAACCACGAACACGAGGCTCTTCTCGTTAAACGATAGCGACGTTGCTCGGGTTGTTGCTTAGAACAAGACTAGCTCGCTTGCGTTCGAGGTAAGACTGACTCTGCTTAGAGGAGACGAAGTTTGTCAGGGATGGAGCGAGTGTTGGAAATCGGCTGGAAATTGTACCGGTCGATGGATGGGTGGCGAAAGATAACACGGAAAGAAGAGATACGTGGACGAAAACGACGAGACGAATTTACGGATTAATCTCGCCGACCGTAACTTTCCTCGTTCCCGATTCCGCGCTATAAGTCTCGCGTCCGCGGCTGTTGGCGCGCAGGAAAATGACGAAGAAGGAGGACAAGGAAAGGAAAAGTAAAAAGGAAAGGCGGGACTTTTGTCCGAGAGTCAACAGAGGCGCATCAAGATGCAAAGCTGGAAGAAACCGCGAGACCACCGAGCCTTTCAGAAGAAGACTAAAGGACAGTGATTCGATGGCCTGCCATTGAAGCTGCCACGCGTGCCGCTTTGCAATTCAACGTGCCCGGACACGGTGGCGCGCAAATATGCGTTTTTGAGTGTGCATAGCCCGGTTAGGTTCCGCGCCAAGGTGCTTCGAGAATCGCTATAAATGGTAATGGAGAGCGGTGTTCACCTCAGGTCGGGACAAAAGGTGCGGAGGCGGGGGCTGGAAGAAAGGAGACAAGAAAACGGAGCGGAGGGGGGCAACGATGGGAAAAGAAGACAAGGAGCGGGTGGGCCCCCGGGGGTGGTTTGAAAATGTAATATTTCTTCTGGCTGCGGAATAAATAATAGCATCGTACTATTATACAATGGTAATAATACGCGTTCAATTCAATGCTACGTTCCGCCGCGACCTTCCTCTTGAACTTCGTAAAGCGGTTCCCGATGCTCCATTGCATTTCCATAAATTTCGCTGCTGCTACCGGTGGCCCTAGCCGTTTCCTCGGCCTTGATAAACTCCGCGAACGTTCGCCGTTCGTCGCTGACTTCCCTGGTAATTAATTCGGGCGGACAATTCGAGGAAACGACGCGACGTGGACGCCGCGACGAAGAATTCGGCGTTGTTAGACGATTCATTTACGTTTCCAAATTTCAATTCACCGGACATTGGGATCGGGCCTTGGTCCCACGATAGTTCAACGAGATCCGTTGGTATTCAGGTCGCGAATCGATATCCTAACGTGGCCAGGCGACGTGGGTAATAATTCTTTTACCCACGAAGCACGAGCCGAACCGAGTCTCGGCCAATTTATACTCCCTGATCCCGTTCCAGTCCTCGAGTTCGCCCCTCAGCCACGCGAACCAGGGAAAAGTCACGCTTAACTCGCGGATTTCCATTTATCTAAGCCCCGTCGAACAGCGTCGCGTGCTGTCGCGTTAAAACGATTTTCCCCGGCTATCGCGTACTCCCCGTGATTTTCCGCCAATAACGCACCGCAACGGCACCGCTCGTGCCGCTCGTATCGCCGAGACGCATAGGCGTCAAACGTTCCGCGACAGATGCGGTCCTTCGCAGGAACTACCCTCGGAGATTCCTGTGCAGACGAGACATCTGGCAACGCGCGAGAAACCAGAGACAAGCGACAGTAGGTGAGAGACGCTTCGAATAATTTCCAAAGTGGAACGAGAAGTCGGATTGCCGGCGGAGTTTCGCTGTCAGGGATCTCGAGGGGATCGATAGCGATTAACGACGGAAAACTCGGGAAAAATCGCGGAGGATCCAGGAGACTTCTCGCATCCGCGCGGTTACCGTTTCTCGGCCGAAATTTCCATCGACTCGGCTCACTCGGAGCTGTAAAATATCCCGCACGCGCGAATGCCTGCGAAATTCTGAATGCTCGAAATTTGCCAAGCTCTCGAAACTCGCGATCGCCTCGAATCCTCGAAACTCCCGGCACAACGACGCGTGCCGCGAGGAACGAGGTACCCGCGTTGCGTCTGCAAGCGCCGCGCGTTCCTAGACGACGCGTAGCAACCGAGACTGCACGCTCGCGAGAACTACGAGCTTCTGGAGTCGCGGGAGAATTTCGAAGGCTCGAATTGCAAAGGAAAATAACTTGGTATCAACAAGCCTCTGGGACCCGAGATCGCGCCGGGGTTGCTTTCGCTGGGATGACGCAAGGTTCGAGGAGGATTGAGGCGCGCGCGTTATCCGTGCGCCGCCATTGGGAATTAGTCGCGTAGAACAGTTTCCGCGAGCAGCTGTAAAACTCGGCCGGGGGTTGGGCCGGAAGTTTCGCCGCGGCGAAAGAAGTTCTCGAGGATTCGGAACTCGCGCCGTTCTCGTTAACATCGCCGCTTGTTGTCACGAGAAGCGCGAACCGGCGCGATGATGAATGCGAAATGCTCGTTACACGGATATGCGAGCGCGGAAGTAGACGGAAGAGAAGTTCCGAGGGGTTGCCGAGGATAAGAGGGTGGGTGTTCTTACCTCTGCGAGCGTGCAAGAAGGATTACTCGGTCTCCTTCCAATTTTCTTTCAATTCACCGACGACGCGCTATCGTTCCCGCGGAATTTCCGCCTCGGCAACACCACTAATTAGAAGCTGTTGAATTCTAATGGGATATTTCGCTCATCGCATTGGATATAGCCGAGCGGAAGATATAAAGCGAGTATCAATCTCTTTGGTTCTGGGCAACTGTTTAAGCATCGCGCGTTTCGTAATTTTATTTCAACCACCGGCGAATGTAAACGAACGTGCACGATCTTTTCAGGGCATCGTCGATGTTTTTCCGAGCGATATAGACGAGCGAAAAATATGAAATTCAATCGCACGGCCGTGTATACGTTAAGCGAATCGTTTGAGACTGAAAGCATCGAATAAACGAGACCAATTAACCATGGTCCACTTCTCTTGCAGAAATTGTTCAGGCTCGTGCCCTAATTATCAATTAAACGCTTATAGCTTTTATTATCTGGATAGAATTGATTTCAACTAACGAGGATAACTCTCATCGTATTAACAAATCCGTTCGATAAGTAATCAACCGGGCTCTACTATATTCCGCTCACACTCCGTGTGATTTTATTACAGGTTTTCGAATAAAATCCCACCAACTCCGCGATCCGCTTACATTCGCGGCGAAACGATAAAGAGGAGGAGAAAAAAATCGAAAGATTAAACTCGAATGTACAAGCGTTTCTTTAAATAACGATGGAAACGAAATCGTAAACTTGTTGCAAGTTCGAGATTCGGAAACATCCAGGGAATTATAAGACGTCGAAGGTTAAATCATTCCATCGGAGTGGAACGGCGTGATATTTTAGAAATTCGCGATAACGTTTCAAGGATGGATTATCGGCGAGACGGTGAGAGAAAAATTATGCATCGCGTCGGGGTACAAATAACGCTCTATCAAAAATACAGTTTGATAATCGATATCCATATCCCGTTTACACGAGCTGTTTCGCAGCGCCGTTTCCTCGTTTAACTACATAATTTATCGTTAATTAATTTACAGGCAATTACATT
>NIJG01002169.1:0-18045 GCA_002201625.1 Euglossa dilemma
GACTCTCGGCATAACTGGTTTGCCTATCGGAATAGTAGGATGGGTGAAGCCGTTCGACTTTCAATGAAGGTGGGACCGGTCTCGATCGGTTTGACTATCGATTTTTTATTGGTACATGAAAATGAGGCGTCCGCCTGCAAAATTGCTCCTAATTCGTTTCCGTGAGAACTAGAAATGACACTCGCTATAGCAGGATTTGCTGTAGGAAGGTAATGTATACCGTGGAAAGAATGACTCTATAGCAGTTGGTTATATTCTGCGACGGATTGACAGTCTGCTGTAATATTCGTACCGTGAATCAAGGTGTCTATTGCCAATACTGTGCAGCGGACTTACTCCTGGAATTTCAAGCTTGACACTCTGAATCACAGGATCGGTGAATATGGTGACTCAGCTGTTCGCCACTCAAAGAAGCCTCTCGGAATCCCAGGATGCGCGAAGCTATTAACTGAGCCCATCGAATCCCAAAGAAGGTGGTAAAGTTCTCGAACCGTTTGCCTCTCGATCTTCTAATCCATACATGAAATTAGGGTGCCCATTGCCAAAATGTAAACCAATGTGTTTCTCTGAGCACAAACATATACTCTCGATACTGCGGGTTTTGGTTCACGGTAGGTAAGGCTTTTAATGAAAAGTATGACATTACATCAATAGGTAAAGTTCTACAATGGTTTGGCGCTCTATCTTAATATTCGTACCGTGAATTAAGGTGTCCGCTGCCAGTAGTGTAAAGCTGATTGACTCCAGTAATGACCTATTTGACTCTTGGATTCACAGGGTAGGTGAAGCTATATTGCCTAAACTATGCTACGCTCCATGAAGGAGGTAACGAAGTCGAACGCTATAACTTTCGATCCTCTTATTCATACATGAAGACAAGGTGATGTCGCAAAATGGAGTACTAATGTGTGTCTCTAAACACTACGTTCTTCGCTCAATACGGCGGGTTATCTTCATGGCCGGCAAGTCTTTCGGAATGAACTTTCACGTTAGGTCAGTTAAAGTTAGACGTTATGTCAATTGGTAACGCTCTCACACGGTGTGACGCTCTATTATAATATCCAATCCGCGAATTAAGGTATAAATTACCAATACTCTTCAGCGGATTTGCACCCGGAATACCTGGTATGACTCTGGGAATCGCAGGATACGTGAAACTATTGACTTAGCGTTTGTCTCTCATAAAAGGCGGCATCGTCCTCGTGAGGTTTGGCCATGAATCTTCTGATTCTTATATGAAGTTAAGGTGCCCGTCACCAAAATTTATTGTAATTCGTCCCTCTGAACACGATGTTATACTCGAGATCCTGAGGTTTAGTTTTTCAAAGGGTCAGGTTATCGGTAAAACGTTTTACTTTGCAGCAATTGGTATCGATCTCAAACGAATTGACGCTCTTTATTAACGTTCAAACCGCGAATTCTGGTGTCTATATCCAATACCGTATTGCGGATTTGCTCCAGGAATGCTAGTTGTACCTCCCGTCATCACAGGATGGGACAGTGCGACTGTCGCAGAAGGTGGTAACTTTCTGGAAGGGTATTGCCAATGGACACCTTAATTCACGGTCTGAATATTAAAATAGAGCGTCACCCTGTTTGAGAACGTTTCCAGTTGCTATAAAGTAAAACGTTTTACCGATGGTCTTACCGTCCGATATCTTATGCTGCTGTATCGATAGTCCAAATTCGTGTTCAGGGAAACAACCTATTGCTCCTGATAGTGACGGGCACCTTCATTTCATGTTTGAATAAGAAGATAGATAGGCATACTGTTGCAGAACGGTACAACTTTCTGTGAGGTTCGCACACCTAAGTCACTAGCATCAGCTATCCAGTGATTCCGGGACTCGAACCGGTTAATCCGGGAGTGAATCCGCTGTTCACTACAGGCAATGGACAGGAATGATATAAAGTCCTTCTTTTTACTGAATACATTACCTTCCTAGAAGATATCACGTAGTAGCGAGTGTCACGCTTAGTGATGTCGGAAACAAGTTAGTAGACATTTTACCAGGCGGGCACTTTGTATTTTTGAAGGAATGGAATAATAGGGAGTCAAACCGTTCGAGAAAGTTCCCACCTTCTTTGGGCGTGGAACGGCTAATTCAATAGCTTCACCTATCCTCTGATTCAGACATCAAAGTCACGTTTTTCCGGACTCAATCCGCTGAACAGTATTGGCGGTAGGCACCTTAATTCACGGTATGTGTATTAATCTATAGAACGAAACCGCTTTAGAGCGTTACTCATTGTTATATAGTCAAAATTTTATCCGAAGGCCTTGCTGTCCGAGAAACCATCCCACTGCAGCGATTGGCATGATAAGAGTTCAATGGAACTAATTAATAGAACTTTAGGCAGCGGAATTCCTTATTTTCAACCATCAATAGGGCGATCGATGATCAAACAGAGCGAGAACGTTCCCACGTTCTATGAGGGTCGAAAGGCCAATTCAGTAGCCTCAGTTATCCTGTGCTTGTGAGGATCAAACCAGGTATTCTCTAAGTTAATCCGGTGTACACTATACGCAGTGGACACCTTAATTCCCGGTTTGAATATTAATGAACAGCGGCAAACCATTGTTGAACATAACCAATTGGTATAATGTCAGAAGTATTACTGAAGGCCTTACCCTCAGTGTACCTAATCCGCGGCATCGTGAGTGTAATTTCGTAATGAGAGATACAAAGTTGTACACATTTTAGCAACGACCACCATAATTTCTCGTATGACTTAGAAGGTCGAAGGTTAAAACATTCGAGCACGTTACCACCTTTCTTTAGAGTCGAGCGGCTAAGTCATCAGCGATACTGTGATACTGAGTGGCCAACCAGATATTCCGTGAGTAAATCCGTTGTACTAAATTGGCACTCAACACCTTTATTCCCGGCTATAATATTAAAGTAGAGCGTCAAACCGTTGTTGAACGGTATTTATCGGTATAGAGACAAACTTTTGATAGAAGGCCTTTCCATCCGCGTAGATAACCAGCTGCATCGAGAGTATGACATCGTTTTCGGAGAAGCAAATGATTACACATTTTTGTGACGGGCACCTCAATATCATGTATGAATAAGAAGATCGGGAGTCATACGGATTGAGGAAGTTACCAGCATATTTTGGAGTCGCACACCTAAGTCAATAGCTTCACCTATCCTGTGATTCCGTGTGACAAATCAGGTACCCTTGAGTAAATTCGCCGAAGAGTGTTGACAATAGACACACTTATTCGCCGTATGAATATTAATGTAGGTAGTAAAGCCAGAGAAGAACATTAGCAAATTGTATAAAGTAATTCTTTTTACCGGATTCCTTGCTTTCCAAGAACCTAACACGCTGTAGCGAGTGTCATGCTGAGTGCGAACGGAAACAGGTCAGTAGGCATTTTAGCAGGCGGATACCTTATTCTCATGTATGAAAAAAAAATCGGCAATGAAACCCTTCGAGAACGTTCCCACCATCTTTGGAATTCGAACTGTTATGTCAATAGCTTCACCTATATTTGTGATTTCGAAAATCAAACCAGGAATACTTGGAGCACATCTGCTGTAGAGCAATGGCAATAGACATCTAAATTATCGGCATGAACATTAAAGTGGGTTGTCAATTCGGCGGAGAATATTACCAATTGTTCCAATGTCATTCCTTTTACAGAATACGTTACCTTCGGAGTGCTTATCCCGCAGTATCGAGAGTATTACTTCGTGATAAGAGAAACAAATTAGTATACATTTGAGTGACGGGGACCATAACTTCATGTATGAATTAGAAGATAAATGGTCAATCCGTTCGGAAACATTACAAGCTTTTATGAGAGACGAACGGCTATGTCAATTGCTACACCCAGCCTGTCTTTCCGAGTGTCAAACAAGGTATTCCAGGATTAAATTCACTGAAAAGTATTGGCAATTGGTACCTTAATTCGCGGAGTAAATATTAAAAGAGTGTGCCACACCGCGTGAGAGAGTTACTAATTGATATAAAGTCAAACGCTTTACCGAATGCCTTACCGACCGAGAAGCTAACCCGCCGTTTGGATCGTATAACTTAGTTTTCATAGAGACAAATTAATATACATCTTGGTGTCGTACACCATAAGTTCATGTATGAATTAATGGACTGATGGTCAAACAGCTCACGATCGATAGCACCATCCTTGAGAGATAGACGGCTATGTCAATAGCTTCACCTATCCAGCGATTGCGAAAGTCAAACCCGGTATTCCGGGAGTAAATAGGCTGAACGGTATTGGGAACAGACACCATACTTCACGGTATAAATATTAAAGTAGAGCGTAAAACCCTTCGAGATCGTTGCCGCCTTCCTTGACATTCGAACTACTAAGTCAATAGCTTCACGTATCATGCGAAAGAGTATTGGTAATTGACACCATAAGTCACGGTTAAAATGTTAAAGTACGGCGTCATACCGCTTTAGAGCGTTGCCAATTTGTATAAAATAAAACATTTTATCGATGGCCTTACTTTCAGGAAGCTAACCCGCCGTTCGTCGAGTGTAAAACCGTTTTCAAGAGATCGAACCAGTAACATCTTTTAGTGGCGGCACCGTAATTTCATGTATCAATTAGAAGATCTAGTGTCAAACATTTCGAGAACGTGACCACCGTCGTTCAGACTCGAGGAGCTGTGTCAATATCTTCACCTTTACTTGTGGTTCCGAGATCAAACCTGGTATTCCAAGAAGTAAATCCGCTGAACAGTGCATTAGTATTCAAACCGTTAATTAAGGTATCTATTGCCAATACAGTTGAATATTTAAGGCAGTCCGTCATAACGGTGTATATCGTTACGAATTGCTATAAAGTCAAAAGCTTTACCGATGACCTTATCCACCGAAAAACTAACCGGCTCTATCAGGAATATAACTTCGTGTTCAGAAAAAAAAGTTAGTCTGCATTTCAGTGATGGCACGATAACTTCATTTGAATTAGAAAAACGATTATGAAACCGATCGAGAACGTTACCACCTACTATGATATTCCAACAACTAATTGAATAGCTTCACATAGCCTTTGTTTCCGAGAGCTATACCAGGTATTCCTGGAGTAATTCCGCTGAACAATATTGCAAATAGAAACCTTATTTCATGGTTTGAATATTAAAGCAGACCGTCAGACCATTGTAGAACGGTACCTATTGCTATAAAGTCTAGAATTTTACCGAAGACCTTACCCTCCGAAAAACTGACCCGCCATATCGAGAGTATAGCTTCGTGTTCAGAGAAAGAAATTAGTGTTTATTTCAGTGACGGGGCTTTAACTTCATGTTCGAATTTCATGATCGAGCGTTATACCGCTCGAGAACGTTGCCACCTTATGCGAGACAAGAACGGCTAAATCAATAGCTTCACATCTCCAGGGATTCCGAGAGTATAACCAGGCAGTCCAGGAGTCGATCCGTTGTACAATATTGGCAATGCACACCTTAGTTCACAGTTAGGATTATAGAGAACAGAGCCAAACATTTGTAGACCGTTACATATTGGATTGATGTCATTAGTGTTACAGAAAACCTTACCCTCCGAGCACTTAACCCGATGTATGTAGAGTATTACTTCGTATTCAGAGATACAAATTAGTATGAACATTTTGGAATGGCAACGTAATTTCATGTAGGAATGGGAAGATCGAGGATGAAACCGTTCGAGAACGTTACCACCTTCTTCGTGACGTTGCACATGTAACAATAGCTTCACCTATCCTGTTGTTCGGAGAGTCGTACAAGGTATTCCTGGATTAAATCCACTGAGCAGTATTAGCAATAGACACCTTACACCACGGTAATAATATTAATGTTCAGTGTCCAACCGTCGGAGAACATTAACAATTGGAATAAAGTTATACCTTTCACCAATTCCTTACCTTACGAGAACCCAAACCGCTGCAGCGATTGTGTGCCTCAGTTTTCACGTGATCAAATTACTATACATTTTACCAGACGGATACATTATTTACAGGCATATATAGGAATATCGCGGGCAAACCGTTCGAGAACATAGCCAGCTTTCTTGAGAGTGGAACAGCTACGTCAATACCTTCAACTATCCTGCGATACCAATAGTCAAACCAGGTATTCTAGGAGTACATCTGTTGCACAGCATTGAAAATAGACACCTAAATTATCGGCATTAGCATTAAAGTGTGGAGTCAAGTCGTTTGGAGAACATTACAAATTGATATAGGGTTATTCTGCTTACAGACTGCGTTACCTTCCGACAACGTATTCACCTGTATCGAGAGTATGACTTCCTGCTAAGAGAAACAAATTAATATACATTTGAGTGACGGGAAGCTTAATTTCATGTTTGAATTAGTAGATCGACTATCAAAACGTACCAGAACGTTACCACCAACCTAGAGCTTCGGGCAGCTAGTCAATAGCACAACTTACCCTATGTTTTCGAAGATCAAACCAGGTACTACCGGAGTATGTCCGCTGAATAGTATTGGCTATTGGCACCTGAATTCACGGTTTGAATATGACTGTAGAGCGTCAAGCGGTTTGAGAGAGTTACCAATTGGTACAAAGTAAAACGTTTTAGGCAATTTCTTACCATCCGAGAATCTCACCCGCTACGTGCAGAGTATAACATCGAGTCCAGGGAAACACATTAGTATACATTTTAGAGACAGACACCATAATTTCATCCATGAATCAGAAGATCGGGGGTCAAACCGTTCGAGAAAGTTACCACCTACTTTGAGATTCGAACGCCTAAGTCATAAGCTTGACCCATCCTGGGATTCGGAGAGTCAAACCATGTATTTCTGGAATAAGTGCGGTGAAGGGTAGTGGAAATAGACACCGTAATTGGCGGTTTGAATATTAAAGAAGGCCGTTAAGCCGTTGTAGATGATTCCATTTCGTGTACATTTAAATTTCTTACAGAACGCCTTACCCTTCAAAAAACTGACCTCCTGTATCGAGAGTATAGCACCCTGTTCATAGGTACGAACTAGTATACATTTTTGTGACGAGGACCTTAGTTTCATGTACGAATTAGAAAATCGAGGGTCAAACCGATCGAGAGCGTAGCGACCTTGTGTGAGAGACGAACGTCTAAGCCAATAGTTTCACGTATCCTGCGATGTAAAGTGTCAAACCACATATTCTGGGAGCAAAGCCGCTGAACAGTATTGGCAATAAACACTGTATTCACGGTTTGAATATTAAAGCAGGCCGTCAAGTCGTTGTAGGACATTAACAATTCGTGTAGGGTTAAATGCCTTGCAGAAAGCCTTACGCTCCAAAAACTGGCCCGCTGTATAGGGAGTATAACACCGCGCTCATAGGTAAGAACTAGTATACAATTTAGGGATGAGCACCTTAACTTCATGTATGAATTAAATGATCGGGGGTCAAACGGTTCGAGAAAGTTACCAACTTCTGCGAGAGGCGAATGGCTAAGTCATTAGTTTCACCAATCCCGTATTCCGGAAGGCAACCAGGGAGAACCGAGAGTAAGACCGCAGAAGGGTATTGGCAATTGGCAAGTTAATTCACGCTTTGACTATTAAGTAGAGCGCCAAACCTTTGTAGAACTTTACCTATTGGTGCAGTGTCAATCTTTATACAGAAAGCCTATCCTACCGAGAGTATTGGCAATGGACACCTTAATTCACGGATTCAATATTAATGTAGTGCGCGAAACTGCATGAGAGCGCTTCCAATTGGTATAAAGTCAAACGCTTTACCGGAGACCTTACACTTCGAAAAACTAACCCGCTGAATCGAGAGCATAACGTCGTACTCTGGGAGAGAAATTCGTATTCATGTGAGTGTCGGGCACCTTAACTTCATGTATGAATTAGAAGATTAAGGGCCAAACCGCTCGAGGACGTTGACAACTTCTGTGAGTGATGAATGGCTACGTCAGTAGCTTCACCTATCATGCGATTCCAAGAGAAAATCCGGTACTCCGGGAGTGAATCCGCTGATCAGTATTGGCAATAGACACTGTCATTCTCGATTTGAATTTTAAGGTAGCGCGTTAAACCGTTTGAGAGCGTTACCAATTGGAATAATGTCATACGATTTTCCGAAGGCCTTACCGTCCAAGAACCTAACCCGCTGTAGCAAGTGTCATGCTTAGAGCTCACGGAAACAAATTACTAGACAGTTTAGCAGACGGAAACCATATTNGAACTAGTATACATTTTTGTGACGAGGACCTTAGTTTCATGTACGAATTAGAAAATCGAGGGTCAAACCGATCGAGAGCGTAGCGACCTTGTGTGAGAGACGAACGTCTAAGCCAATAGTTTCACGTATCCTGCGATGTAAAGTGTCAAACCACATATTCTGGGAGCAAAGCCGCTGAACAGTATTGGCAATAAACACTGTATTCACGGTTTGAATATTAAAGCAGGCCGTCAAGTCGTTGTAGGACATTAACAATTCGTGTAGGGTTAAATGCCTTGCAGAAAGCCTTACGCTCCAAAAACTGGCCCGCTGTATAGGGAGTATAACACCGCGCTCATAGGTAAGAACTAGTATACAATTTAGGGATGAGCACCTTAACTTCATGTATGAATTAAATGATCGGGGGTCAAACGGTTCGAGAAGGTTACCACCTTCTACGAGAGGCGAATGGCTAAGTCAATAGTTTCACCAATTCCGTGATTCCGGAAGGCTACCAGGGAGAACCGAGAGTAAGACCGCAGAAGGGTATTGGCAATTGGCACGTTAATTCACGCTTTGACTATTAAGTAGAGCGCCAAACCTTTGTAGAACTTTACCTATTGGTGCAGAGTCAATCTTTATGCAGAAAGCCTCTCCTACCGCGAAACAAACTCTCGTATCGAGAGTATGACTTTGTTGTCGGAGAAACACATTAGTTTACATTTTAGCGACAGGCACCTTAATTCCATGCGTGGATTAGATGATCGTGTGTCGAACCGTTCGAGAACGTTACAACCGTCATTGAGAGCCGAACAGATATGTCAATAGCTTCACCCATCCTGCAATTCCGATAGTCAAACCAGGTATTCCGGGATTCAATTCTCTGTTCAGTATGGGCAACATACACCTTAATCTAAGTTATGTATATGAAAGTAATGAGTCACATGGTTGGAGACCATTACTAATTAGTATAAAGTCCTTCACTTACCGAATACATTACCTTCCTAGAACATATCACACAGTAGCGAGTGTCACGCTGAGTGCTTCCGGAAACAAGTTAGTAGATATTTTAGCAGACGGATACCTTTTTTCATATAGGAATAGAATAATCGGGAGTCAAACCGTTCGAGAATGTTCCCACCTTCTCTTGGAGTCGAGCGACTAAGTCTATAGCTGCACCTATCATGAAATTCCGATAGTCCAATCAGGAGTGCCGGGAGTAAATACGCTGAATAGTACTTGCAATAAACAACTTAATTCACGGTATGAATATTGTAGTAGAGTGTCAATCCATCGGAGATGCAATCCGCCATGCTTATGGATCACGGGAGCAAATGAGTGGACATTATAGCAGAAGCACACCTTATCTTCACACATGAATTAGAAGATCGAATGTCAAACCTTTCGAGACCGTCCCACCTTCTTTGGGGATGGAATGGCTAATTCAATAGCTTTTCCTATCCTATGATTCCGATAGGCAAATAAGGTATTCCGGGAGTAAATGCGCTATACGTAATTGGCAATAGGCACCTCTATTCACGGTTTGAATATTAAAATAGGGCGTCAAACCGTCTGAGGAAGTTACCAATTGCTATAAAGTCAAAGGGTTTACCGAAGACCATACCCTCCGAAAAACTAACCCGCTGAATCGAGATTATAACATCATGATCACAGAAAAATTTGTATCCATTTCCGTGACGGGTACAATAACGTCATGCATAAAGAAGAAGATCGAAAATTACACCAATCGACATCGTTACCACCATTTTTGAGAGTCGCACAGCTATGGCTATAGCTTTACCTACCCTGTGATTTCGAGTGTCAAACAAGTCATTACGGGAGAAAATTCGCTGAATTTCATAGGCAATTGACACCATAATTCACAGTATGAATATCAAAGTAAAGAGTCAAACTGTCGGTGACCATTATTAGTTTGTATAGAGTCACTCTTTTCACCGAAGGCCTTACCTTCCGAGAATATAACTCGCTGCATCGAGATAATAATTTCGAGACATATGCAACAAATTAGTACACATTTTAGTGACGTACACCTAAATCTTATACTCATTCTCTGAGAGACGAAAGCCTATATCAATAGCTACGCTTATCCTTTGATTCCATGAGGCAAACCAGGTATTCCGTGAGTAAATAAGCTGGACACTATTCGCATTAGTCACCTTAATTCATGGTCTGAATACGAAAGCAGTGCGTGAATCCGTTGGAAGGCGTTACTAGTTGGAATGGAGTTATACATTTTATAGAAATCCGTACCCTCCGTAAGTTTAACGTGACGCATAGCGCGTATAATTTGGAGTTCAGTGGAACATATGACTATAAATATTAGTGACGGCCACCTTAACTTCATGAATGAATTCGAAGATCGATTGACAAACAGTTCGAGAACGTTACCGCCATCTTTTGAGAGTCGAATGTATAAGTCAGCAGTTTCACCTATACTGTGACTCCGAAGGACGAACCAAGCATTCCGAGAGACACAGAACTGTACATTATTTGCAATGGACATCAAAATTCACGGTTCGAATATCAAGGAACACAGTCCATCCCTCGTAGAACGTTACCTAGTGGTCTAACGTCAAAAGTTTTAGTGAAGACATTACCGTCCAAGAATCTAACCCACTGTATCGGCAGTACAACTTCGTGTTCGGTGAAAGAAGTTAGTCACCATGTCAGTGACGGTCTCCTTAACTTCATCTATAAATTAGATGATGGAGGGTCAAACCATACGGGAACGATATCACATTCTTTGAGTTTCGAACGGCTAAGTCAAATGTTTCACGTATCCTGTGACTCCGAGAGTCAAACTAGGTTCTCTGGAGTAAATGCGCTGTACAGTATCGGCACTAGAAAACCTACTTCCCGTTATATTTATTAAAGTCCAGTGTCACACAGTTGTGCAACGTTCCCTATTGCTATAGAGTCAAACATTCTGCTGAAGGCATTAGCTTCCGAGAAGCAGACCCGATGCATCGAGTGTATAACTTCGCCTTCAGAGAAACAAAGTATTATACATCTTAGTATCGTGCACCTTACATTCATGTATAAATAACTGGATCGTGGGTCAAATCGTTCCCGAATGTTACCCACCAGCCTTGATAGTGGGGCGGCTAAGTCAATAGCTTCAACTATCCTGTGTTTCTGGGAGACCAATCAGGTAATCCAGAACTAAATCCCCTGAGCGTTACTGGCAGTAGACACCTTACTACACGGTTTGAATATTAAAGCATCCCGTCAAACCGATGTGGATTGTTACCAATTGCAACGAAGTCATCCGTCTTAACGAAGACCTTATCTCTTCAAAAACTAACCGCCTGTATCGAGAGTGTAACTTCGTCTTCAGAAAAGGAAGTTAGTGTTCATTTCAGTGACGGGCACTTTATCTCCATGTATGAATTTGAACATCGAGCGTCAAAACTCTCGAGGACGTTTCGACCTTCTGTGAGATTCGACCGGCTAAGTAAATAGCTACACCCTTCCTGTGATTCTGAGAGTCAGACCACGAATTTCTGGAGTAAATCCGCAGAACTGTATAGGCAAGGGACAACTTAATTCACTGTTTCCATGTTAACGTAGAGCGTCAAACCGTTTGAGAGCGTTACCAATTGCTGTAATGTCACACGTTTTTCAGAAATCCTTACCGTGCGAGAATCTTACCCGCCATATCGATATTATAACTTCGTGTCTAGATAAACACACTAATATACATTTTAGCAGGCGGACACCTTCATTTCATATATGAATAGGCGGATCGTGTGGTAAAGCGTGCGAAAACGTTGCCATCTTCTGTAAGAGTCGGAATGCTAATTCAATAGCTATACATATCCTGCGATTGCGAGAGTCAAACTAGGTTTTGGTGGAGTATATCGGCAGCACTGTATTGTAATTAGATAATCCCATTTCGCCGTATCAATAATAAAGCAGAGAGGTATATGGAAGATCGTTGCGCACAGTTATAGGGTCACATTTTTTAAAGATGGTCTTAGCTTACGGGAAGTTAACGCGCTGCAACGAGGGTACATCTTCGTGTTCAGAGATGCAAATTATTATACTTCCTAGTGTCGGGAACCTTAATTTCATGTATGAATATTAAAGTAAATAGTCGGAGCGTCGGCGGATATTATCTATTCGTATAATCTCACTCTTCTTACCGAATAATATATCTTAAGAGAACCTAACCCGCTGTAGCCAGCGAATTACTTAGTGATCACGGAAAAAAGTCAGTAGACAATATAGTAGAAGCACACCATACTTTCGTGTATGAAGGGAATTATCGAGAGACAGACTGTTCGGGAACGATCCCATCTTCTTTTAGAGTAGAACGGATAATTTAATACCTTCAGCTGTCCTGCTGTTCCGATAGGCAAGCCAGGTATGCCGGGAGTCAATTAGCTGTACACTATTGGTAAAGGACACCATAACTAACGATTTGAATATTAACTCTGAGCGTGATTCAGTTTGCGAACGTTACCAGTTGTTTAAAGTCAAACGCTTTACCAATTACTTTACCTACCGACAACCTATCCGGAAGCAGCGAGGGTGTTGCTTAGTGTAAGAGGAAACAAATTAGTATACGTTGGAGTGACGGACACCTTAATTTCGTGTATGAATAAGAATATCGATGGTCAAACTGCTCGAGAACGTTAACACCGCCTTTGAGAGTCGAACGGATAAGTCAATAACTCCACCTATCACGTGATTCCGAGAGTCAAAACACGTATTCCTGGAGTAAATCCGCTAATGTACTGGCAACAGGCACCATAACTCACTGTTCAAATATCAAACTGGAGCATCAAACCGTTGAAGAACTTTACCTATTACTATAAAGTCAATAGTCTTACCGAAGACCTTACTATCTGAAAATCTAACCCGCTGTATCTAGAATAAATCATCGTATTCAGAGGGATGTATTAGTATGCCTCGTAGTGACGAGCACATTGGTTTCATGCGTGAATTAGAAGATCGATGGTCAAACGCTTCGGGAACGTTTGCACCTTCATTTTGAGACGAACGGCTACGTCAATGGCTACACCTATCCTGTGATTCCGAAATTCGATCCAGGTATTACCACAATAAATCCGCTGAATATTATTGGCAATTGACACTCTAATTCACGGTTTGAATATTTATGTAGAGCGTCATGCGGCTTGAGAGCGGTACTAATTTCTAATGAATAACTTGGTGTCCTGAGAAACACATTAGTATACAGTTTAGAGACGGACACCGTAATTTCGTGCATGAACTAGAAGATCGGGGTTCAAAAGGATGCAGGGCTTTACCAGGTTCGCTGAGAGTCTAACGGCTAGTTCAATTGCTTCACCAATCCTGTGATACCAAGAGTCATATCAGGTATTCCGGGAGTCAATCCGCTGTATAGTATTGACAATAGATACCTTACTTATCGGTTTGAATATTAAAGAAAAGCGCCAAATCGTTTGAATAGTGGCAAGCGTTTCACACAACGCCACAACTTCCGCGAACATCGCCCGCGTTATCTCGAGTATAACTTCGGGTTCAGAGAATCAAATTGTTATTGATATCAGTGACGGGCACCTTAACTTCATGAATGAAGAAGAAGATCGAGCGTCAAACCGTTCGAGAAGGTTGCCACCTTCTTTGGGAGTCGACCGGCTAAGTCAATAGCATCACGTACCATTTGATTCAGGGAGTCAAACCACGTATTGCTGGAGTAAATACACTCATCAGAATTGGGAATAGACACCTTCGTTCACCATTTGAATATTAAAATGTAGGGTCACACCATTTGAGAACGTTACCAATTGGTTTAAATCCAAACGTTTTATCAATGGCCTTACCTTCCGCGAACCAAACCCGCTGACTCGAGGGTATAATTTCATATTGGGGAAAGAAATGGGTGCACATTTCAGTGTCGGGCACCTTTATTTCGTGTATGAATTAGAAGATAGAGGACCTAACCCTTTAAGAACGTTACCACCTTCTTAGAGAGTCGAACGGCTAAGCCAATAGCATCACCTATCATATCATTCAGAGAGTCAAACCACGTATTGCTGGTGTAAATGCACTGAACGGTATTGAGAATAGACAACTTAATTCAAGGTTTGAATATTAAGATAGTGCCAAGCCGGCTGAGAACGTTAATTATTGCTGCATTGCCAAACCTTTAACCGATTGTCTTACCTTCCCAGAATTTATGCCGCTGTATCGAGAGTATGAGTTCATGGTCAGAGAAAGATATAAGTATACAATTCAGTGACGGCACCGTAATTTCATTAGTGAAATAGAAGATTGTATGTCAATCCTTTCGAGCACGTAATCAACTTCTTTGAGATTCGAGCGGCTTAGTCGGTAGTGATAACTATCATGCGGTTCCGAGGTTCAGGCAATGGTATTTTGGAAGTCAATCCGCAGTGCAGTATTACCAATGTACACGTTGACTCTCGGTATTAGTATTAATATAGAGCGTCAAATTTTTGTAGAACATTACATGTTGCTATCGTGTCAAATTTTTTCCCAAGGCCTTATCTTCCGAGAACCAAACCAGGTGTATCGAGACTATAACTACGTGTTCATAGAAGAAAATTTGCATTCATTTTAATGACTGGCATCTTAATCTCATGGATGAATAAGGAGATCGCGAGGCAATCCGTTCGGGAACGATATCACCTTTTTTGAGCTTCGCACATATAAGTCAGTACCTTCATCGATTTTGTTATTCCGATCGTCGAACCAGGAATTCTTGGAGTAAATGCGCTGTGCATTATTGGCAATAGACACCTTAATTCGCTGGCTGCTTATTATAGTAGAGCGATACACCTTGTGAGAGCGTTACATTTGCTGTATCCTTTACATAACCTGACGTATCGAGAGTGTAGATTCTTCCTTAGGGAAACACATTAGCATATAATTTAGTGACGTCACCCTAAATACACTATGATATAGAACAGCGAGACTCAAACCTTTCGAGGACGTTACCACCCGCATTTAGTGTCGAACGGCCAATTCGAAGGTTTCACCTATCCTATGATTCCAATTGTCCAACCAGGTATCCCGTAAGCAACTACGCTGAAAGGTATCGGCAATTGACCACTTGTTCCACAGTTTGAATATAAAAGTAGACCGTCAAGCAGTTGTAGAACATTAAATATTCTGGTAGGTTTAAATGTCGTATAGAATTCCTTACTCTCCGAAAAACAGACCCGCTCTGTCGGGAGTATAACTGCGTGTTCCCAGGTGCGAACTGGTATACAGTTTAGTGACGGCACCTTAAATTCATGTATGAGTTAGAATATCGATGGCTAAACCGACGAGAACGTAACCACCCCCCTCGAGGGCCGAACGGAAAAGTCAATAGCCCCACCTATCCTGTGATTCCGAGTGTAACACCAGGTATTCTGAATGTAAATTCACTGACGGTTATTGGCATTTGACTCCATAATTCCCGGTTAGAATATTATAGCAGGCCGTCAAACCGTTGTAGAACATTACCCAATCGTGTAGGGTCAAATTTCGTACAGAATGCCTTACCCTCCGAAAAACTGCCCCGATGGGTCTAGAGTGTAACATCGTGGTCACAGGGACAAATTAGTATAAATATTAGTGACTGGCACCATGACTTCATGTATGAATAATATGATTCATCAACCCGCTCGAGAACAATGCCACCATCTGTGAGAGACGATGTTCTAAGTCAATAGGTTCACCTACCCAGTGGTTCGGAGAATCAAACCAGGTATTCCGGGAGAAAGTTCGCGGAATTGTTTTGGCAGTAGACACCTTAATTCAAGGTTTGAATATTATAGTAGGACGTCAAACCATTCGAGAACGTTCCCAATTGGTACAAAGTCTTGCGTTTCATCGAATAACTTATCTTCCTAGAAGCAACACCCAACTAGCGATTGTCTATCATAGTGTTGCAGGAAAGAGATTAGTGAATATTTTAGAAGAGGGTCAACATAATTGCATACATGAATAGGAGAATCCAGAGTCAATGCGTTCGAGAATGATTCCGTCCGTTTTAAGAACCGAGCGTCTGAGTCAATGGTTTCACATATCTTGTTATTCCGTTGGTCAAACCAGCAATTCCGGGAATCAATCCATTGTGCAGAATTACCAATGGACATGTTAATTCATGGTACGAATATTGTTATCGAGAGTGAAACCCTTCGAGAACGTGATTACTTGCTATGGAGTCGAAGCTTATACAAAAGATATTCCCTTCCGGGTAAAAACATACGCTGTAACGAGAGTATTACTTGGAGTCCAGAGGAACACATTAGTATACATTTTAGAGAGGGACGCCATATATTCGTGCATGAAATACAAGATCGAGGACCAAACCGCTCGAGAACGCTGCCACCTTCAGTGGGAGCCGAACGGATTAGTCCATAGCTTCACCGACCCTCCGATTCCGAGAGTCAAACCAGGTATTCCGGCAATAAATACGCTGAACATTATTGGTAATAGACTACATAATTCGCGGTTTGAATAATAAAATAGAGCGTCAAATCTTTTCAGAATCTTACTAATTGCTATAAAGTCAAAGGTTTTACCGGATGCCTTACCTTCCGAGAAGCCAATCCGCCCTATCGACCTACGTGTTCAGGGAAACGCATTAGAACCATTTTAGTGACGGGGACCATAATTTCTGTATGAATACGAAGATCGGGGGTCAAATCGTTCGTGAACATTACCACCTTCTGTGAGAGACGAACTGCGAGGTCAATACCTTCACCTATAGTTGTGGTTCCGAGAGTGAAGCCTGCAATTCCAGGAGTAAGTCCGCTGAACAGTACTGGAAATGGGCACCTTAATCAACGGTTTGAATATTAATCTAGAGAGTCAGTCCGTTGGAGAACATAACCAATTTTTATACAGTCATACTATTTACCGAATACATTACCTTCCTAGAACGAAACCCGCAGTATCGAGTATCATGCATAGTGCCCGCGGAAACAAATTAGTAGAATTTTCAGCAGACGAGCAGCTTTGTTTCATGTATGAACAGCAAAATCGACAGTCATACCGTTGCAGAACGATTCCATCTTCCTTTAAAGTCCCAGATCAAAGACAACAGCTTCTCCTATCCTGCGATTGCGAGAGTCAGACCACGTATTTTAGGCCTAAATGCGCTGAAAAATATTGGAAATAGATACAATAATACTCGGCATAAATATTAAGGTTGAGAGTCAAACCGTCGGAGAACATTTCCAATTAATATAAAGTCATTCTTTTTAACCTATACCTTACATTCCGAGTACGCAAGCCGCCGTAACCTTTTGTCTTGATTTCGGTTCATAGGCACGAATTAGTTGGCATTTTATCAGACGAACACGTTAATTTCATGCATCAAGAAGAATCTCTAGCGTCAAGCCGTTCGGGAACGTTACCAGCACCGTCGAAAGTCCATCGGCTAAGTCCATAGCTGCACATATACTTTTGTTTCCGAAAGTCAAGCTTGGCATTCCAGGAGTAAATCCGCTATATGGTATTGGCAATAGATACCTTAATTCACGGTATGAGTATTAAAGTTCAGTGTCACACAGTTGTGCCACGTTACCTATTGGTATAGAGTCGAACGATTCCCCGAAGGCCTTACCTCCCGAGAAGCAAACCCTCTGCTTCGACTTCATGACTTCGGGTTCAGAGTAGCAAATTAGTATACATTCCAGCGGCGAGCGCCATTACATCATGTATGAATTGTAAGATCGATGGTGAAACAATTCGAGGACGTTAGCACCCCATTTGATATTCGAACGGATAAGTCAACAGCTTCACCTATCCAGTTATTCCGAAAGTCAAACAAGTCATTCCTGGAGTAAACCTGCTGAACAGTATTGGCAATAGACAGCTTACTTCACGGCATTAATATTAGTGTAGGGATTCAAACTGTCGGAGATCATTTCCAATT
>NIJG01002172.1:13601-24263 GCA_002201625.1 Euglossa dilemma
TAATACGCAAACCGTGAATTAAGGTGTCAATTGCCAAAACTGTTCAGTGGACATACACCAGGTATACCTGGTTTTGTTCTCCGATTTACAGTATAGGCAAAGCTATTGTCTATGCGGTTCGATTCTCAAGGAAGGTGGTAACGCTCTCGAACTGATTGACACTCAATCCTTATAGCTGATACACGACATTGTGGTGCCCGGCACTAAAATGCATTCGAATTTGCTTCTGCGAACACGAAGTTGTACTCTCAATACAGCGGGTTAGCTTCACGGAAGGTTCGGCCTTCAGTGAAAATTTATACTCTGTACCAATTTGTAACGTTCTACAGAGGTTTAACTGTATACCTTAATACTTCTACCGAGAAAACGGGTGTCCAATGCCATACAGTGCAGCGGATACACTCTCAGAATATCTGGTTTGACTCTCGGAATCACAGGAGAGTAGAGGCAATTGTCTTAGCCGTTCGACCATCAAAGATGGCGATAACGTTCTGGAACTGTATGCCACTCGATCTTCTAATTCCTACATGAAATTGAGGTGCCCGTCGCAAGATTCTATGCTCATTAGTTTCCCTAAACACGAAATTATATCCATGGTAATGCGCCCTATGCTCTCGTAAGGTAAGGTTTGCGATGAGGAGTATGACTTATACCAATTGGTAACGATCTCAAACGTTCTGACCCTCTACTTCAATATTCATGACGTGACGTATTGTTTCTGTTGCCAATAGTGTACAGCGGATTCACTCCCGGAATAACTGGTTTGTCTATCGGAATCGTAGGATAGGTGAAGATATTGACTCAGGCGATTGACCACCAAAAGGTGGTGCCCTTCTCGAACGGATAGACTCCCGATTACTCTATTCATACATGAAAGTAAGGTGTCCGCCTGCTTAAATTTCTACATATTTGTTTCCGTGTCTAACATGCATGACAGTCGCTGCAGCGGGTTAAATTCTAGGATGGTAATGTATTCGGTAAAAGGAATGACTGTATACAAATAGGTAATGTTCTCCGACGGATTGACCTTCTACCTTATTATGAAAATAGTGAATTAAGGATCCTAATGCCAATAGCTTTCACAGAATTTACTCCCGGAATACCTGGCTCATTCTTCACTATTTACACGGTGAACCAAGTTGTCTGTTGCCAACAGTGTACTGCGGATTTGTTCCTGGAATACCTGGTTTCACTCTCGGAAACACAGGATAGGTGAAGCTATTGACACATCAGTTCGATTCTTATATACGGTACTAACGTTCTCGAACGGTTTGACAATCAATTTTCTAATGCATAGATGAAATTAAGATGCCTGTCACTAAGAGGAATAATAGGTTGTATCCATGAAGGCGAATTCAGAATATCGATTCAGCAGGATAGTATATCGGAGGGTAGGGTCTTCGGTAGAATGTTTGACGCCATACCAATAGGTAACGTTCGACAAAGGATTGACACTGCACATTAATATTCGTACGGCGAATGAACGTGTCCATTGGTAATACGGCACTGTGGATTCACTCCCAGAATACGTGGTCTGACCCTCGGAATCACAGGATAGGTGTATATATTGATATGGCGGTTGGGCTCTCGAAGAAGGTGGTAACGTTCTCGCACTGTTGGTCCCTCGATCGACCTATTCATACATGACAATAAGGTTTCCGTCTGCCAAAAAGGCCAATAATTTGTTCCGGTGAACACTAACCAAGCCAATTTCTGCAGCGTTATGGGTCCCCGGAAGGTAAGGCCTTTGGTAAAACGTTTGACTCTAGGCCAATTCGAAACGTTTCACAAAGGTTTGACTCTGCACTTTAATATTTATACCTGGAAGTAGGGTATACAACGCCAATACTGTACAGGGGATTTACTCCCGCAATAACTGCTTTGACCTTCGGGATCATTATACAGGTGAAGCTATTGACTTAGCCGTTCGACTCGCAAAGATGGTGGAAACGTACGCGAAAGGCTTGGCACTAGATCTTATACATCATACACGATATTAAGGTGCGCAACAATAGGATGTATACCAAATTGCATCTCTGAATACGAAGTTATAATCTCAATACAGCGGGTGAGGTCCGCGTAAAGTAAGGCTCCAGGTATTACGTCTGACTTTCGACCAATATGTCAGCATCTACAACGGTTTGTCCCTGTGCATTGTCAATACTATTGCCAATTCTGTTCAGCAGATTAACTTCCGGAATACCTGGTTTGTCTCTCGGTATCACAGGATTGGGAAAGCTGTTGACTTAGCCGTTCGTCTTCCAAACAAGGTAAGGTGACGATCTTGCACGGCTTTACCCTCGATCTTCTAATTAATACAGGAAATTAAGGTGCTCGTCACTAAAATGAATACTTATTTCTGTCTTTGTACTAGAAGATATACCCTCCATGCGGCGGGTTAGCTTCTCGGTCGGTAATGCATTCGGATACATGTTTGACTTTNAGGAATAATAGGTTGTATCCATGAAGGCGAATTTAGAATATCGATTCAGCAGGATAGGATATCGGAGAGTAAGGTCTTCGGTAGAATGTTTGACAGTATACCAATAGGTAACGTTCGACAAAGGATTGACACTGCACATTAATAATCGTACGGAGAATGAACGTGTCCATTGGTAATACGGCACTGTGGATTCACTCCCAGAATACGTAGTCTGTCCCTCGGAATCACAGGGTAGGTGTATCTATTGATATGGCGGTTGGGCTTTCGAAGAAGATGGTAACGTTCTCGCACTGTTTGTCCCTCGATCGACCTATTCATACATGAAAATAAGGTGTCCGTCTGCCAAAGAGGCCAATAATTTGTTCCGGTGAGCACTAACCATGACAATTTCTGCAGCGTTATGGGTCCTCGGAAGGTAAGGCCTTTGGTAAAACGTTTGACTCTATGCCAATTCGAAACGTTTCACAAAGGTTTGACTCTGCTCTTTAATATTTATACCTGGAAGTAGGGTATACAACGCCAATACTGTAAAGCGGATTTACTAGCGCAATAACTGCTTTGACCTTCGGGAACATTGTACAGGTGAAGCTATTGGCTTAGTCGTTCGAATCTTACAGAAAGTGAGTGTGCTATCGGAAGGTTTGACCCTCCTTCTTCTGATTCATTCATGAAGATTAAAGTGCCCGTCACTGAAATGAATACTAATGTATTTCTATGATCACGAAGCCATACTCTCTATGTAGCGGGTGTGGTTCGCAGAACTTAAGACCTTCTGTAAAGTGTTTGACTTTATACCAGTTGTCATCGCTCTAAAACGTTTCGACGCACTTCATTAACATTCAGGCCGTGAACTAAGGTGTCTATTGCCATTAATATCCAGCGGATTTACTCCGGGAAAACCGGGTTTGACTCTTCGAATCACAGGAGAGTTGAAGCTATTGACTTAGCCGTTCGACTCCCAAAGATTATGGAAACGTACGCGAACGGTTTGACGCTAGATCTTATACATCATACATGATATTAAGGTGCGCTACAATAGGGTGTATACCATATTGCATCTCTGAACACTTAGTTATGCTCTCGATACAGCGGGTGATGTTCGCGTCAAGTAAGGCACCAGGTATAACGTTTGTCTCTCGACCAATATGTAGGCATCTACAACGGTTTGTCCCTCTGCGTTGTCAATAATATTGCCAATACTGTTCAGCAGATTTACATCCGGAATACCTGGTTGGTCTCTCGATGTCACAGGATTGGGGAAGCTGTTGACTTAGCCGTTCGTCTTCCAAACAAGGCAAGGTAACGACCTCGCACGGCTTTACGCTCGATCATCTAATTCATACAGGAAATTAAGGTGCTCGTCACTAAAATGAATACTTATTTCTGTCTTTGTACTAGAAGATATACCCTCCATGCGGCGGGTTAGCTTCTCGGTCGGTAATGCATTCGGATACATGTTTGACTTTATAGCAATTGTATCGTCCTTATACGGTGTAACGCTCTATTTTAATGACCAATCCGCGAATTAAGGAATGAATTTCCAATATTGTACATCGCATTAACTACCGGAATATTTCGTTTGATTTTCTGAATCACAGCATGTATGAAGCTATTGACATAGCTATTTGAATCTCAGAGAATGTGGCAACATTCTCGAACGGTTTGACCCTTGATCATCATATTCATAATTGAATTAAGCTCCCCGTCACGAAATGTCTACTAATTTCATCCACTGAACACAAAGTTTTAATCTCGATGCAGCGGATGATGCTCTCGAAATGTAAGGCCGTCGGAAAAAGGTTGGACTCTATAGCAATAGGAATCGCTCTACAACGGTTTCACTCTGTTCTGCGGATTTATTCCAGGAATGACAGGCTTGACTCTCGGAATCACAACAAAATTTGAAGCTATTGGCTCATATCTTCTAATGCATGTTTGAAATTGAGGTGTGCTTCTGCCATAATATCTACTAATTTGTTTCCGTGAACATTAAGCAAGACAAACGCAACTGCGTGTGAGGTTCACGGAAGGTAAGGTATTCGGTATACAGAATGAAATTTTGTGAATTTTTGTACTTCTTCCACGGTTTGTATCTGTACTTTGTTATTTATACCGGGAATTAATGGGTCCATTGTCAATTCTGTACAGCGCATTTACTCCCGGAATATCTAGTTCGACTTTCGGAATCACAGGACGTGTGAATGTGACGCTGTTCGACGCTCTAGGAATGTGGTAATGTTCTCGATCGATTTGACTCTCGATATTGATACATATAAACAGAAATGTGGTGTCCGTCCGCTAAAGTGTCTACTAACTTGTTTCCGTGAACAATAAGCGAGACGCACGCTACATCGTTACAGGTTCTCAGAAGAAAGGGTATTTGGTAAAAAGAATGACCTTAATAGGGATTGGAAATTTTCTGTAACGGTTTGACTCTCTACATTAATATTCAAACCGTGAATTGATGGTGACTATTATAAATACTATTAAGCGGAATTACACCTGGAATACCTTGTATGATCCTCGGAATCAATGGAAAGGTGAAGTTATTGACTTACCCCTTCGAACTACAAAGAAGGCGGCTAGGTTCTCGAACGGTTTGATACTCGATCATATAACACATACGTGAAATTACGGCGCCCGTCAATAAAATGTAGACTAACGTGTTCCTCTGAACTCGCATTTATGCTCTCGATACAGCGGGTTAGTTTTTCGTACGGTCAGGCCGTGGGTACATACGTTGACGCAATAACAATTGGTAATGTTCTCAGTCGGTTTACATCTCTACCTTAGTGACCAAACGGCGAATTGAGGTGTCCAATGCCAGAAGTATTCAGCGCATTTACTCCTGGAAAACCTGGTTTGACTTTCGCAATCACTGGACAGGTGAAGATACTGATTCATCAGTTCCACACTCAGGGATGGTGGTAATGTTCAGGAACGGATTAACACTCGATGTTGTAATTCATACATGAAATGAAGGTGCGTCACTGTAAGATGTATACTAATTTGTTTTTCTTCAACACAATGTTATACTGCCGATACATCGGGTTAGGTTCTCGACGGGCATGGTTATTGGTAAATCGTTGGACTATATAGCAATAGGTAACGTTTTACAACGATTTGAAACTGTACATTAATATCCATACCGCGAATTAAGGTGCCTAATGCCAATACCGTTCAGTTGATTTACTTACGGTATACCTGGATTTTCTCTCGTAATCACAGGATAAGTGTAGCTAATGACATTTCAGTTCGTCTCTCAAAGTAGATGGTATCGTTGACGAACGGTTCGACCCTAGATCTTCGAATCCATACATGTAATTAAGCTGTCCGCCTGGAAAAGTGTCTACTAATTTATATCGATAAGCACTGAACACGGCACACCCTACAGCGGGTTAGGCTTCTCGGATGTTATGGCCCACGGTAAAAGGTTTGACTCTATGCCAATATGTGACATTCTACAACGGTTTTATACTGTTCTTAAATATTCATAACGTGAGCTCACGTGTTTATTGCCAATACTGTTCAACGGACTTACTCCCGGATTACCTGGTTTGGCTCTCGCAGCCTCATAATAGGAAAAGCTATTGACTTATCAGTTCAACTCCCGAAGAAGTCGGCTACGATTTCGAACGGTTTGAACCTCGATCTTCTAATTCTTACATGAAATTAAAGTGTGCGTATTCTAAAATGTCTACTGATTTAGTTCTCTGCACACAAACTTATACTCAGGATATAGTGGGTTATTTTCTCGGTAGGTACGGTATCCGGTAATGAGTATGTGTCTGTGAGAGACGCACGGCTAAGTCAACACCTTCACCTATCTTGTGATGCAATTCAGGTGACCTTAATTCAAGGTATGAATACTATATTAGTGAGCCCAACCGTCTCGGAACAATACCAATTCTTGTAGAGAAAACTGTTACGGACGGCACTACATTCCGAGAACCAAACCCGCGGTATGAAGAGTATAACTTCGTGTTCGGTGAAAGGAATGAGTATCCCTTTCAGCGGCGAACAACTTAATTGCTTGCATGAATTACAGGATCGAGTTTCAACCCCTTCCATAGCGTTACCACCTTATGTAAGAGGCGAACGCCTAAATCCATAGCATCAGCAATCCTGTGATTGCGAGTGTCAAACCAGGTATTCCGGGAGTAAATCCGCTGAACAATTTTGAAATATACACCTTAACTCGCTGTATGAATAATACGGTAATGAGTCATCCCGTCGGGGAAATTTAGCTGTACGTATAAAGTCATTCTTCTTACCGAATAAATTACCTTGAGAGAACCTAACCCTCTGTAGCGAGTGTCTTGGTTATTGTTCATGGAAAGAAATTATTAGACACCTTTGCTGTCGTACAGCATATTTTCATGTATAAGTATCAAAACCGAGAGTCAAACCGCAAGAGAACTATGACACCTTCAATGGGAGTCGAAAGGTTAAGTCAACTGCTTCACCTATCCTACGACACCGACAGCCAAACCATGAATTCCGGACGTAAATACGCTAAGCATTTTTGGCAATGGGCACCTTAATTTGCGGTATGAATAATAAAGTCGAGAGATTAGCCGTTTTAGGACGTTACCCATAGATATACAGTCAAACTTTTTGACGAAGGCCTTACCTTCTGTGAACGTTACCCGCTGTATATAAAGCATATCTTCGTGTTCAAAGAAATAAATTATTATACATTTTATTGACGGACGCCTTAACTTCATGTATTAATTACAAGATCGAGGATCGAACCGATCGAGAACTTTACTACCCTCTCTGTGTGTTGAACGGTAAAGCCTATAGTGATTCCGCAAGTCACACTAGCCGTATCAGCATCAATTCCGCTAAACAGTATTGGCATAGATACCCTACGTCACGGCATGGACATTAAAGTAGAGATTCAAGACGATGGAGAACGTTACAACTTGCAATAGAGTGAAGCTTTTTGCCGAATACCTTGCCCTCCGTTAATGTAGCCCGCTGTAGTGAGACACTAATATAATGTTCACATAAACAGATATGTGCGCATTATGTTAGATGGGTTGCATTAATTTTGTGTATGAATAAGTAGATCCAGATTCATACCATTCGGGAACGTTACCGCCTATCCTGAGAGCAGCTCAGCTGAGTCAATAGATCCACGTATACTGCAACTCCGAGACTCAAACCCCGCAGTCCCGGAGTAAAGTCGATGATTATTGGAAGGAGGCACCATAGTTGACGGTATAAATGTTCATGCACAGCATCAAACGTGGTACAACGTTACGTATTGGAATAGAGTGCAATTTTCTACCGAAGGCCTTACATACTCAGAAGATAACCCGATGTATCGAGAGAATGACTACGTGTTCAGAGATGCAAATTAGTATACATGTTAGTGGCAGGCACCATCATTTCATGTCTGAATTAGAAGATCGATGGTGAAGTCAATCGATAACATTACCACCTTCTGCGAGAGACGAACGGCTAAGTCAATAGCTTCAGATACACTGCGATTCCGAAGGACAAACCATGTATTCCGTGAGTAAATCCACTGACAATAGTTGGCAGTGGACACCTTAATTCTCGATTTCAATATTAGTGTATAGCGTCAAGCCGTTGCAGAACGAATCCTATTCCTATGGAGTCAAACATTTTACCGCATGCCTTACCTTCCGAGAAGCTAATCCGCTGTGTCGAGAGTATAACTCCGTGGTCAGCGAAGAAAAGTAGAATACATTTTACTAACGGGCACAGTATTTTCATGCAGGAGTAGGGAACTCGAGATTCAACGCGTTTGGGAGCGCAACCGCCATCTTTGTGATTCAAACGGGAAAGTCAATATCTTCACCAATCCTGTGAGTCCGATTGTCCATTCAGGTATTCCGGAGAGTCAGACTGCTGTACAGTATTGGCCACAGACCCTCTAAATCACGGTATGAATATTACAATGTAATATCATTCCGTGGGTGAACATTACCAGTTGTCGTAGAGTCATTCTTTTTCCGAATAAATTACCTTCCTGGAACCTAACCCGCTGTAGCGAGTGTCCGACCTAGTGCTCACGGGAACAAATTAGTAGACCTTATAGCAGAAGCACATCACATTTTCAGATATGAATGACAAGATCGAGAGGCAAACAGTTCCAGAACGTTACCACCTGCTTTAAGAATCGCACATCAATGAAAATAGCTATCATACGATTCCGAGTGTCACTCCAGGAATATCAGGAGTAAATCCCCTGCACAGTGGTGGCAGTGTATACCTTAATTGGCAGTTTATTTATTAATGTAGAGCGTGAAACCGTTTGAGAACGTTACCAATTGGTTTATCGTATCTCCTTACCGGATAGCTTCCCTTCAGTGGACCTATCCCGGAGTTTGGAGTGTATAACTTCGAGGTGAGGGAAACACAATAGTATACAATTTAGGTACGCCAGCTTAAATTCATGTATGAATTAGAAGACGGAGGGTCAAACCGCTCGAGTACGCTGCAACCTTCTGCGAGAGACGAACGGCTAAGTCAATAGCTTCATCTACCATGCGATTCCGAGAGACAATCCATGTATTCCGGGAGCAAATCCGCTGAACAGAATTGGCAATAGACACGTGAGCTCACGGTATGATTAATAAAGAACAGTATAAAACCGTTGTAGAATGTCACATATTGGCATAGAGTCAAAATGTTTACTGACAGCCTTACCTTCCTAGCAGCTAACCCGCTGTATCGAGAGTATAAATTCGTGTTCAGTGAAGCAAATTAGTATACATTTTGATGACGGCCACCCTATTTTCATGTATAAATTAGATGGTCGAGTGTCAAACTGTTCGAGAACGATACCACCTTCTTTAATGATCAACAGGCTAAGTCAGTAGCTACACCCAACCTGTGGTACCGAAAATCAAAATTGGAATTCCGGGAGGAAATCCGCTAAACACGTTTGGCAGTGGACACCTTACTTCTCGGTTTGAATAATAATGTAGAGAGTGGATCCGTGGGAGAACATTACCAGTTTGTATAAAGTTGTTCATTATATCGAATACCATACCTTCCGTGCACATAACCCGCTGCAACGAGAGTAGAACTTTGCATTCAGATAACTAAATTGGTACACATTTTACAGACGTGCGCCATAAGTACATGTGTGAATTAGACGATCGTGAGTCGAGCCGTTCGCGAATGTTACATCCATCTCTGAGTATCGAAAGGCTAAGTAAATATAGCTTCATCTATTCTGATATTCCGAATGTCAAACCAGGTTTGCCAGGAGAAAATCCGCTGATCAGTACTGGTAATAGACTCCTTAATTCACTGTATGAAATTCAAGGTAGAGAGTCGAACAGTTGGAGGTTGTAACGTTAATCAGCTGTAGGGAGTGTCTTGCTTGCTGTAGACGGAAACAAATTAGTGGTCATTTCAGCAGACGGACTCTTTATTTTCATGTATGAATACGAATATCGAGATCTAAACAGTTCAGGAATGGTTCCACCTTCCTTGAGAGTCACATAGCCAGGTCAATAGCATCACCTATCCTGTGATTCAGAGAGGCAAGCCCGGAACTCCATGAGTAAATCCGCTGAAGAATATTGGCATTTGTCACCCTAATACACTGTTCGATTATTAAAGTACAGTGTCGAACCGTTGTAGAACGTTGCATATTGGTATGAAGACATACTCATTACCGAAGATCTTACCATCCGAAAACCAAACCCGCTGTATCGAGAGCATAATTTCGTGATCAGGGAAGCTAAATAGTATACTTTTCAGTGTCAAGTACCATAATTTCATGTATGAATGAGATGATCGGGAGACAAACCGTTCCAGAATGTTACCACCCTCTTCGAGAGTCTCACATATATGACAATAGCTCCAGCTGTCCTGTGATCTCGAGAGCAACACCAGGTATATCAGGAGTTAATCCGCGGTGCAGTATTAGCTTTAGACTCCCCATTTCAGGGTATAGGTGCTAAGGTATAGTGTCATACGGCAGTAGAATGTTACCTTTAGGTATAGAGTCAAAGTTGTTACTGGAGGCCGTACTTTCGGAGAACATACCCCTTTGTATTGAGAGTATAACCTTGTATCCAGAGATACAAATCAGAAAGCATTTTAGTGACGGTCACGCTAGTTTCATCTGTGAATAAGAACATCGAACATCAAACCGATCGTGAGTGTCACCAGCATCTTCGAGAGTCCAACAACTGCGTGACTGGCTTCAACTATACTTGTGATTCCGA
>NIJG01002173.1:0-27321 GCA_002201625.1 Euglossa dilemma
CGTTCTCCAACGGTTCGTGACTCAATTTTGCTATTCATACCTGAAAAAAGCGATCCGTCTGATAAAATGTCTACTAACTTGTTTCCGCGAGGAATAAGCATGATACTCGCTACTGCGGCTTAGGTTCTGGCAAGATAAGGTATTCAGTATAAAGATTGGCTTTATACCAATCCGTTATGTTCTATAACCGGGAAACAAGGTGTCTATTGCCAATAATGTTCTCCGGATTCACACCAGGAATGACAGGATTTACTATCCGAATCGCAGTATAGGTGCAGCTATTGACTTAGCCGTCCGACTCTCAAAGAAGGTGGTAACGATCTCTGACGGTATGGCACTCTAGCTTCTGATGCATATATATATAGTCAAACATTTCACCGAAAACATTACCTTTCTAGAACCTATCCCGCTGTAGTGAGTGTCATGCTTAGTGCTCAGGGAAACATATTAGTAGACATTATAGCAGAAGAACACCTTGTATTCATATACGAAATAGAAATCGCGTGTCAAACCGTCCGAGACAGTTCCCACATTCTTTGTGTGGGGAGCGGCTGAGTTAACAACATCAACTATAGTTGTGATTCCGGGATCATACCTGGTATTCCAGGAGTAAATCCGCTGAACAGGATTGGCAACAGACACTTCAATTCACGGAATGAATATGAATGCACGGAGTCAAGACGTTGTAGAACGTTACATATTGGCAGAGAGTAAAATGTTTACCGAAAGACTTACTATCTGAGATCCAAAGCAGCTGTATCGAGAGTACAACTTCGTGTCCTTAGAATGAAATTAGACTTCATTTCGGTGACGCGAACCACAATTACATGTATGAATTAGATGGTCGGTGGTCAATCTGTCGAGAACGTTGTGACCTTCTGTGAGAGATGAAAGGGTACGTCAATATCTTCACCTATCCTGCAATTCCCAGAGTCAAACTGGTATTCCGGGAGTATATCTGCACAACAGTATTGGCAATGGACACCTTAATTCACGATTTGAATGCTAAAGTAGAGCATCAAACCGCTTGAGAGCGTTACCAATTGGTATAAAGTCAAACGTCTTACCGAAGGCCTTACCTACCGCGAACCACACCGGCTTCATCGAGAGCGGAACTTCGTGTTCGAATAAAGAAATTAGTCTTCGTTTCAGTGACGGTACCTTAATACTTTGACTTGCAATGACGCCTCAGAGGCATCGTAAGTTTATCGGGCCAAATATGAATAAGTCGCCTCAGAGTCGCCGTACGGCTATCGGACGAAGCGTGAACAAAACATAACAGAAACTTGATCGCGCAGCCTTCTAAAATATAAACAAAGATCACAGACGACATTCCAGATTCGCGACATTCAGTTATTTATCATTCGCATGCGACTTTACATCGTATTTAAATGGTACTATAAATTCACCCATTATGTGTTCAGAATGAAAACTTAGAATTGAGGGCAGAGATAACATCGTTATCAATGATTTCACTACCTATTTAGTTAGTAGTAGTGGCAGTGGTAGTGACTGTGGCAGTGACATTGTTCGTATCGTTCGAAAAGCTACGAAGGGACTGGAATTTATCGTAGAATAGGATAATGAAGTTTGCAATCAGCAGTCTTAGTTGTGGGTCTGGAAACAAAACGAGATTCAACCATAAATGTGGTAATATATGGATATTCCAGGAATAATAGAGGCAACGTTAGATCAATTCAATGCAAGCAAAACGGAAATGGTCGATTTTAATGTAATATTTAATAATATATTTTGGAAAAGTATTGTGACGGGACATATATATAAGCGGAGGAAGTAATGAACAATGGTAATAAAAAACAAAAAATTGATGAAGCTTGGTCTCCTCTTGACTGTGATGAAATAAAAATATATTGCGCTATGTATTACCGCGGCTCAAGCAATGAGACCTGAAATTCAAATGTACAGGTCTGAGAGTGTCATTATTCAAGCTCCAGTATTTCGAGAAACGATGTCGCACAAAAGATTTTTACAAATAAGTAGATATTTGCACTTTGCAAATTATAATATGGTTAACAGACGTGTTAACAATTACAAGAAATATATTCAAAGCAAGAGGACATTGCAATTGACGAATCATTAATCAAATTCAAATGACGCTTATCCTCTAAACAATACAATCTGTCAAAAAGAGCGAGATATTGTAAAAAAGTTTATAAATTATGTGAGACAAGTTCAGTTAGTGCCGATGTTTCAAAATATACACTGGTACTGACAAAATACATACTACTGACAATGAATCTGAAGCTGTGGTCAAAGAACTATCAAAGCCAATTTTACGCAAAGGACACACATTATTTTTGGATAATTGGTAAATTTCATCCAATCTTTCCCCAACTCTACTCAACAGTAGAACTAATGCCATTGGAACAGTGCGAGCAAACACAAAAAATATGCCGAAAGATTTCTTTAAATCAAAATTTAAAAAAGGGGAATATGAAATGAGAAGCAGCAATGGGGTGCCAAGCAGCAATGTAAAGATAAACGAGACGTTCTTAAATTATCTACAAATCACACAAGAGTAGCAATGATTGAGTAAATAAAAAATCAATGCAATCGTACTTGCCAAACAAGGTGTGCCGTCGAATATAACAAAGGGATGATAGGAGTTGATCGACCAGTATTTAACCAGTACAGTGATTCCGAGAGTCAAGCCAGGTATACCGGGAGAAACTACGGTGAATCGAATTGGCAGTAGGCACCTTGATCCACTGTTTGCGTATTGAAGCAGAGCGTCAAACCGTTGAAGATCGTTTCCAATTCGTATAGAGTCAAGCATTTGAATGGATACGTTACCATCCGAGAACCTATCTAGCTGTATTCAGGGTATATCTTCGTGCTCGGAAAAATAAATTTGTGGGCGTTTTAGTGACGGTCTCCTTAATCTCATGAATAAAACAGATGATCGAGTGTCAAACCGTTTGAGGACGTTTCCACGTTCTTTGAAGATCGCACGATTAAGTCCGTATCTTCACCTGTCCTATGATTACGAGAGTCAAACCAGGTACTCTTGGAGTTAGTCCGCCCTCAGTCATTGGCATTGGACACACTATTTCAGGCTATATATATTAAGCTACAAAGTCAAACCGATGTAGAACGTTTTGTATTGGTATATAGTCGAACACATCCCGAAGACCTTACCTTCCGCGATCCTCACCCTCTTCATCGAGAGTATTACTTCGTGTTCAAAAAAAGAAGATGGTATACATTTCAGTGACGGCCGCCTTAACACCGTGTATGAGTTTGAAGATCGAGAGTCAACCCGTTGGAGAACGATGCCACCTTATATGAGAGACGAACGGCTAAGTCAATATCTTCATATATCCTGTGATTACGAAAGTCAAACCCGGTTTTCCAGTAGTAAATCCGCTGAACAGTATTAGCAATAGTAGCCTTACTTCACGGTCTGAATGCTAAAACAGGCCGTCAAAGCGTTGTAGATCGATACCTGTCCGTATAGACTCAATCACTTTACAGATAGCCCAAACCTCGGAGATGTTAACCCGCCGTATCGAGAGTATATCTGCGTGTTCAGAGGAAGCAATCGGTAAACACGTTTGGGACGGGCACCCCAACATCATTGCGAATAAGAAGATCCAGGGACATGCCACTCGATAACGGTGCCTCATTCTGTGAGAGACAGTACGGCTAAGACAATAGCTTCACCTCTCCTGATATTCCGAGATTCAATTCCGGCATTCCGGGCGGAAATCAGCTGAAGAGTGGTAAGGCGTAAGACACCTTCATTCACAGATTGAATATTAAAATAGATCGTCAAACTGTTTAAGAACGTTACTAATTGGTATAAAGGCATACGTTTTTTAGTAGGCCTTACCTTCCGCGAACCTCAGCCGCTTCATCAATAGAATACCATCATATTCAGGGAAAGAAATTTGTATTCATTTCAGTGACGGGCACCTTAACTTCATGTATGAAATCGAAGATCGAGTGTCAAAGAGATCGGGAACGTTACAGCTCTCTTCGAGTTTCGAATGGCTGAGTTACTAGATTCACGCATACTGTGATTTCTAGAGCCATACCATGCAAACTTGAAGTAAATTTGCTGAAAATTAATTGCAACAGGCACCGTAATTCACGATTTGAATATTAATGTACGGCGCCAGACCGTTGTAGAAGGACACCTATTCGCATAGTGTCAAACATTGTATCGAAGATCTTACCTTCCGACAAGCTAACCAATTACATCGAAAGACACAACTTCGGGTTCAGGGAAGCAAGATAGTATGCACGTTAGTCACGGGCACGATAACTTCATGTATGAATTAGGGAATCCAGGGTTAAAACTTTTGAGAGCGATGCCACCATCTTTGAGAGTTGAACGGCTAAGACAGTAGCTGCATTTTTCCTGTGATTCCTAGAGCTAAGCCAGGTATTCCTGGTGTGAATCCGCCGTTAAGTATTGGCAATGGACATCTCAATTCAGGATATCATTATTACAGTAGAGCATCATACTATTTGTGAACGTTACCAATAGATACAAAGTCAAACGTTTCAAGAAACACCTTACCCTCCGAGAAACTTACCCGCTGTATAGATCGTGTAAGTTCGTGTTCAGAGAAAGAAACTAGTATTCATTTAAGTGACGGGCAGCTTATCTTCATTTATCAATTAGGAGATAGATGGTGAAACCGTTTGTGAACGTCACAACCCTCTATGAGAGTGGAACGACAGTGTCTCTTGCTTCAACTATTCTGTGATTCTGAGAGACAAATCAGGTAATTCAGAAGTTAGTCCGCCGGAAGTTTATTGGCAACTGACACCACAATCCACGGTACGAATATTAATGTAGTCAGTCAAACCAACGAAGAATATAACCGATGCTCATATATTCGTTTCCTTTACCGAATACCATACATTCTGAGAACCTAACCCGCTGCAGCGAGTGTCCTGCTTAATGTGCACGAAAGAAGATTAGTAGATATTTTAGCTGACGCGCATC
The DNA here is from genome assembly GCA_002201625.1 of Euglossa dilemma. Lineage (NCBI taxonomy): Eukaryota > Metazoa > Arthropoda > Insecta > Hymenoptera > Apidae > Euglossa > Euglossa dilemma. Next base: position 4,979 of record NIJG01002173.1, read on the forward strand.
ACATGTTTGTGTATAAATATCAACATCGAGAGTCAACGCGTTCGAGAACGTTATTACCTTCTGTGAGAGACGAGCGGGACAGTCAATAACTTCACAAATCCTGCAATTCCGAAAGTCAAACCAAATATTGCGGGAGCATATGCGCTGTACAGAATTGGCAATAGACACCTGAATTCATGGTTTGAATACTGTGGCAGGCCGTCAATCCCGTGTAGATCCATGTTCAAAGGTACAAACCAGTATACATTTTAGTGACGGGCACATTAATATCATGCATTCATTAGAAGATCGAGTGTCAAACCGTTCGGGAACATGACCTCATTCCTTGAGATTCGAACGGCTAGGTCAATAGCTTCACCTATCCTGTGATGCTGAGAGTCAAATTAGGGAATCCATGATTAAATCCGCCGAAGTGTATTGGCAACTGACACATTAATTCACGACATGCGTATTAATGTAGTCAGTCAAACCGCTGGAGAATATTACGAATTCGAATAAAGCCATTCCTCTTACCGTACCTTTTGAGAAGCTAACCGGCCGTAACGGGAATATAACGTCACGTTCAAAGGGTCAAATTAGTAAACATCTTTGTGACTGGGACCTTAATCTCATTATGAATAAGAAGATCGACGATCCAACCGTTCGAAAACGTTGCCACATTCTTTGAGATTCGAACGGGTAAGTCAATATCTTCATATATCCTGTGATTACGAAAGTCAAACTAGGTAATCCGGAAGAAAATGCGCTGTACACTATTGGCAGTAGATATCCTAGTTCACGATATATATATTAACGTACGGAGTAAGACCGTTGTAGAATGCTACAAATTGGAGTAGTGTAAAACATTTTAACGAAGAACCCACCTTCCGAGAACCAAACACGCTGTATCGAGAATCTGACTTCGTGTCCAGAGAAACAAATTTGTATACCTTTTAGTGACGAGAACCTTAATTTCATGTATGAATTAGCATAGCGATAGTCAAGCTGTCCCCGAACGTTATAAGCACCTTTGAGAGTCGCACAGCTAAGTCAATAGCGTCACCTATCCTTTGTTACCGAGTGTCAAGTCAGGAATTGTGGGATTAAATCCACTGAACGGAATTGAGCATTTGACGCCTTAATTCACGGTTTGTATATTATGTTCGTGCGACAAACCGTTATAGCTTGTTTCCAATTGCTACGAAGTCGAACTTTTTACTGATGACCTTTCCTTTGTGACACCAGCCAAAATCCAGCCTAAACATCACCGGAAACCGCCCAGAAAAAAAACTGTTACAAAATCAGCCATAACAAGGCAACACATGACCAGGAACCGCTCAGATATCAACCGTAGCAAAATCAGCCATAGCAAGGCAGCGCATGACCAGGAACCGCCTACTCAACTAGAAAATTATAATATGAAATCCCAGCAACGAGGAAAAAATCAGATCTACATAATACCTCAAACAGAGCGCTCCTACATTCGTATACCTATCCTGATAACGTACGATACATATTTAAAATTACTCAATATATGTATTACACTTATTTTATGGGATAAGTATCAATATAAAGTACATAGTTTCATCTAGAAACGGTCTCCTCCACCAAGGTTGAAGATCCGCCCGATTATATTTTATTTTAATACTTGTCACGTATTTCCCCGTGACAAAGTTGGTGATCTTGCCGGGATAGAATACGTGAAACACCAGCCAATCCACTTGAGGAGCAACGGAAATACTTTCTCCACGGAGCAAGAAGAAAACCGAACCAAGGTCGCACCTTCAGGGAACTTGCAGTGAACCGAGGTAAAAGCTTTCATACATGTCTAATGACCATATAACCCAAAGCGCATTATATAAAATACTCGCAACCAAAGAGACAGTGCTTAAACAACTGGGAAGAATGCATGAATCAATAAGCGGCTTTGAGGCACGACAAAGGGCTAACGCTAAGCGAACTATATCTCACAATTCCGCCATATCAAACCAAACACAAGCAATAAAGAAATTAGATGTATCGTTCCAAGCCCAAGAGCAGGAATTACTGAGACTCGCAAGCACTGTGGTGATCAACGCACGAAGAAGCATACTCCGGACTGAACCAAGTTTCACCGAAGACGAAACAACATCGACCGCCATAACTGTGTACGAAACAAGCAAACCATTCCCATCCGGATTAGTTGGATACTATTGTAAATTCATTAAAAACTTAGCCAACATCGCGAAAACCCTATCAATCTTAACCCAAAACGACACTCCCTTTCTTTGGAAAGAGGAACAGCAATCTGCATTTATCACCTTGAAAAATAAACTATGCGAGCAACCTATACTACAATACCCCGACTTTAACAAGACATTTGTACTGACTACGGATGCCAGCAACGAAGGGATAGGAGCTATGCTGTCACAGGACTGACATCCCTGCAATTTCATCTCACCTACATTGAATTCCGCAGAAAGAGAATATACTACCACATAAAAAGAGCAATTAGCTATAGTTCGGACGATCAAAAGGTTACGCCAATATTTACTAGGAAGAAACTTCATAATACAAACGGATCAACAGGCATTGAAGTGGTTACATAAGATCAAGGATTCTTCATCGAGACTAATATGATGGAAATTGAGGCTAGACGAGTATGACTATGAGATCGAATATGACAGAGGAAAAGATAACGTAGAAGCAGGCGGATTATCACGATTATTCCTGGAGCGAATAGTGAAAGACGAAAAGGTAAACGTCAAAATGCAATGAATAAATGGAGGATTCCCTACCAGACGAACTAGGAAGCCCATCAACCATGGCGAACATAGATGATGTAGATAACCTGCTCGAAGCATATGAATATTGGAAAATATCACCAAGCAAGAATAGGCCAATCAAACTGGAAGCTAACAAACCACATTGGACACAAGTACCTTACGACCTCCTAGGACCATATAACGAAGAAGATTGGTTACTCAAATTACATGCACTCGTGACCTTGCAACAAAACCAGAAGAACATAAAATTCAGCAATCATGACATCAAGGGACTAGACATGATCTATATACAACTAATGTTAAGATTCTTGATAACGAAATCAAGCAAATCCTAAAGAAATCCCACTACGTACAGCAACATATAGGAGAAAACCGCAATAATGAACTAGTCGAAATAAAATATTATTGGAAAATGTCAGAAAAAGGTGTATCGGAATACATAAGAGGATGAAAAACCTGTCAGACCATCAAACTTATAATGGTAGGACCAAGATAAGAGGCAATCATCACCGATACAACAGAAAACCCAAACGACAAAGTAGGACTCGACATTACCAAGGACCAAATCAGGAAACCGGTTTATACTCTCAATACAGGACTGTTTAGTAAAACACCTAATGCTGATACCTTAATAGAACCAACAAGCTTCATCAATAATCAACTCCCTCCCAGATCATTACGTATACATATTCTGTTCCAAAAACATATAGAAACCGACCAAGGACCGAACTTCGTATGTAAATTAATGACAGAATTTGAAAACTTGTTTAACATAATGCATATACAAACCTCCAGCCTTCATCTACAGTCAAATGGTAGTCTCGAATGATCTCGTGCAAGGATAAAGGACGTTCAGAGAACTAATATTGGTCAACAACAAAATGATAGGGCCGAAGAAACACAAATACGTTAGCCTACCTTACAACACCGCGATTCATACACCTTTTGAATTATCGCTTGGAAGACGAGCCAATCTACCTCCAGCTATAGCAATTACCCTTAATTTATCTAAAGACACTTTGGTAGAACAATGGAAACAAAGACATCTAGAATACTTAGAACACGCGAAAAGGATAACTGAAAAAATGAAAAGAATTATAAAGCTTTATAAGGTAGTAAAATCGATCACAAAAAGTATATACAAGATAGGAGGCTTAGTACTTTTGCAGAATGAAAGTAAAGCTAATTTACTTGATCAGGAATGGTTAGGACCGTACGAGATATTTGAAGTTAAAACCCCTAATTGTGTTATATTTACATATGATATACTAGTTGCAGTACACGGGAATAGCATCAAACCATATTACTCCAGATCCAACTAATCAGAGGGAAAGACATAATAATTCAAGAGGTAGAAAACAGCCAAATAGTAACGCAAGAAATTGAAACCGCCTAAACATATCACACAGAAAGAAAAATCACACTAATAATTAGCGTAATAGAATTATCTGACACTACGGAACAAATATATACCATCAAGCGCATCCTAACATAATACTGCATACAGCAACAAACAGACTGTGAAACTACATACTCTCAATTTATAAAGGAAAAGGTTAAAAATCTCCAACGACGCTTTTGACAAACTACGAATACTGCTACACCTTAGACCAAAAAGTGGACATATTAACGCCATAGGTAGTATATCTATACCATTATATGGAACATTGGACGAAACTGACCTGAAACTTGTAAATAAAATTGTAGACAAACTCTATGACAAACAGAATGCAATCTCTCAAATAATACAAAACCAAACAGCATTAATCAGCAGTTTCATACATGATGGAGCATCACAACACGTATTAGATAGAATTCCTCATGGAGATACAAGGATAGGTCAAATAGAAAATAAGGAACATTTAATCGATACATTATTAATTAAAGAAATAATATTGTCGGACCTAGCTAATAGAATCGACAAACTTTTACGTCATGCATTATTTGGCTAGAAGGGTATATTAGTCACCATATTCATACCTATAGATACATTTATATGAACAATGGAGAAATTAACAACTTTCCATCATCAGTTCATAGAACCAACTATACCTAACTTTCATCGATAATCGTCATTAGCGAATTAGTTCTAGCAACTGAAGAAGTAACTTTGATATACCAAATTGAAACTCCAATATTAGAGAAAGGACCATGCAAACTTGTAAAATACTAGGCTCTATACAAGAAATCAGGTGAACTAGTCATGTGCTCAACTATGAACCACGAATATGCGCCAATACGAACAATTGCGAGCACCATGTAAAACCACAAGTATAGGATTAGTTTGTCGAAACATTCGACCCGTACGGTACGGCAAAGAAGAAAATGTGTGTATATCAAACTGCAGTTCGGCTATATACAAGATAGATCACTTAACATTTATACCCATGACAACTAATAACAAATTCATTACAATTCCCGGGAATAGTCTAACAATTTCGGCCTTATGTACAACACATGAAACGCTTCACCTAGAAAAACCTAGCATAATTTTAGTTAGACACTCATGTACACTTTCATATGAAGATAACACAATGAAAGTAGGAGAAGTACAGATAGAAGCAATCATAAAAAATGCAACTGCACTAACCCATATAATTTAGACTCAGAAAAGCTGGACTTATATCAAATAAGATACCCGTAATACTCAAAATCGCTCCAAATTTTAACAACTACAAATACAATCTAGACCAATTAGACGAACAAATCTACAAAATGCAAACACATCATAGACTCACCACACTAACCAATGAATCATACTATATACTTACCTATATAGGAAGGATATCATTAGAATTAATTACTGGTGACACTTTGTATAAAGCAAGATTACTAAAGCGCTGCATAACTGCGAATTTATGAACAAAGATATGTTGTAATAATAACCAAATCACGATACATCCAAGTAGTGACACAGCAATACACGTATCCACACAAATAACACGAAGACCTACGGTAACCTCCCAAGACCGAGAAGAAAAAGAAGAATCTGTCATCCAGACCAAACCCGAGATCATACGCATCGCAGTAGTGAAGAACAATCTAAGAAGGGGGGTGTGACGCCAGCCGAAATCCAGCCAGGGCATCACCGTGTGACGGCAGCTAAAATCCTGCCTACGCATCACCGGAAACCGACCAGACAACAACCGTAGCAAAATTATCCGAAATTGAACCACCACATTACCGGAAAACGCTCAGATATCAACCATAGAAATATCAGCCCAAACCAGCCAACACATGACGAGAAACCGCCTACTCAACCAGAAAATGATAATATAACATCCGAGCAGAAACGAATAAATCAGTTCCACATTGTACCTCGAACAGAACGTTTCTACATTCGTATACGTATCCTGAAAACCTACGTTAAATATATAATTCTATTCAATATCTGAATTACACTTATATTACAGAATAAGTATTAATATCAGATACCTAGATTCTTCTAGAAAGGGTCTGTTCCACCAAGGTTGATGAGCCGTCCGTGTATATTTTATTTTCATACTTGTCACGTATCTCCCCGAAACACCGTCCGAAAGCATAACGCGCTGTATCGAGCGTATAAGAAGGTGCTCAGAGGTACAATAGTTTTAGTGTCGGGCATATTAATTTCAATAATGAACAAGAAGCTCTGAGTCAAACCGATCGAGTCCGATGCAACCTACTTTGGGAGTCAAAAGGCTAAGTGAGTAACTACACAGATCATGTTATTCCGACAGTCAAATCCGGTATTCTGGGAGACTATCCACAGTGCAGTATTTCCAATGTACATTTTAATTCATGGTATGAATATTAAATTAGAGCGTCAAAGCTTCTTACAACGTTATCTATTGGTATATTGTCAACCATTTTACCGAAGGCCATACCGTCGGAGAACCAAACCCGCTGTATCGAGTGTATAACTTCCTTTTCTGAGAACGAAATTGGTATCCCTTTCAGTGACGGGCACCATAACGGCTTTACACAAATTGGTAAAGTTGACCGATGGTTTGACGGCCTGCTTTCATATTCGAACCTTGTATGAAAGTATCTGTTGCCAATTCTGATCAGCGGATTTACTCCGGGAATACCTTGTTGACTCTCGATATTCCAGCATAGGTGAAGCTGTTAACTTTGCCGTTCGTCTCTCACACAAGGAGGCAACGTTCTCGAGCGGTGTGACATCCGATCTTCTAATCTATACGCGAAATTATGGTGTCTGTAAAATATATACTGTTGTGTTTCGCTGGGCACGAAGTCATACTCTCGAAGCAGCGGTTGAGGTTCTCGGAAGGCAGCGACTTCGGTAAAACGTTTGACTTCATACCATTTGGTATCGATCTTAAACAGTTCGACGCTCAACTGTAATATTAAAACCGAGAATTACGGTATCTATTACCAATACTGTCCAGGGAAGTTACTCCAGGAATGCCTGGTTTGACCCTCGAAATCCCAGGATAGGTGAAAGTATTTACTTAGCCATATGACTCTTAAAGAAGGTGGTCACGGTACCGAACCGTTTGACACTCGGTCTTCTAATTCATACATGTAATTAATGTGCCCGTGAGTAACATGGACACTAGTTGACTTCTCTGAACACGAAGTAGTACCTTCCATTTAGCGCGTAACATTCTCGGAAGGTACGGCCTTCGGTAAAAAATAAGACTCCATACCAATAGGTAACGTTGTACAACTGTGTGACTCTATACCGTATTATTTATACCGCGTAATAGTGTATCGAATGTCATGCTGTACCGAGGATTTATTCCCGAAATACCTGGTGTGACCCTCGGGATCACTGGGTAGGTGAAGCTACTAACTTAGTCGTTCGGCTCTCAAGTAGTGTGGTGACATTCTCGAACGGTTTTACCCTCGGTTTTCTAATTCGTACACAAAATTAATGTGCTCCTCACTAAAACGTATAATAATTTGCTCCTTTGAACACGAAGATGTAATCTCGATGCAGCGGTTAGCTCCTCGGAAGGTAAGGGCTTCGCTATGATGTTTGACTCCTTATCAATGCGTAGCGTCCTACACAGGTTTGACTCTGCACTTCAATATTTATATCGTGAAGTAGGGTGTATGATGCCAACACTGAACAGCGTATTTACCCCAGGAATACCTGGTTCGACTCTGAGATTAAAAGGGTAGGTGAAGATATTGACATAGCCGTTCGACTTTCAAGAAAGGTGGTAACGTTCTCGAATGGATGGACACTTTATCTTCATAATTCAAGAATGAAATTAAGGTGCCCGTCAATAAGGTGTATAATTATTTGCTTCTGTCAACACGCAGTAATACCCTCTATATAGCGGATCAGATTCTCGGAAGGTAATGCCTTCGGCAAAAAATTTGACTCTATACCAATAGGTAATGCTCGATTCCCGTATGATGCTCTACATTAATAAACACTGTTAAGCCGTTGACTCCCGGATTACCTGGCTCGACTTTCGGAATCGCACTATAGGTGAAGCATTTGACTTAGGTGTGCAACTCTTAGAAAAGATGGCAATGTTCCCCAACGGATTGACCCTCGATCGTCTAATTCGTGCATGACAGTATGACATTCGTCACTTACATGTATACTAGCTTGGACCTTCGAAAGTGCGATTATACTCTCAATACTGCGGGTTAGTCTTTCGGAGGGTAAGGATTTCTGTAAGAAGATTGACTCTACACATATAGGTATTGTTATACAGCGGTTTGACGGCCTGCTTTATTATTCAAATAGCGAATTAAGGTGTCTACCGTCAATTCTGTACAGCGCATTTACTCCCGGAATAGTTGGATTGACATTCGGCATCACAGGGTATGTGATGCTATTGACTTAGCACTTCGAATACCATAGAATGTGGTAATGGTCTCGAACTGTTTTACCCTCGACCGTCTAATTCTTACATGAAATTAAGATGCCATCACTAAAATGTATACTAATGTAATTCTCTAAACACGAAGTTATACTCTCGATACATTGGGTTAGTTTTTCGGAGTTTAAGGTCTTCGGTAAGAAGTTTGACTAATATAGAAATTGGTAACGATTTCAAACATGCTGATGCTCTACTGTAGTATTCCATCCGCGTATTAAGGTAATTGTTGCCAGTACTGTACAGCGCATTTACTCCCGGATTATCAGGTTGGACCCTAGGAATGACAGGATAGGTGAAACTACTCCCCTATCCGATCTACTCTTAAAGAGGGTGGTGACGCTCTCGAACGGTTTGACCATCGATCGTCTAACTCGTACCTGTATTTAAGGTGATGTCCCTAAATTTTATACTGATGGGTTTCCCTAAAGACGCAGCTATACTCCCGTTGCGGCGGGTTAGCTTCTCGGGCGGTATGGAATTCGGTAAAATGTTTAACTTTATAGCAATAAGTAACGTTCTCACACAGTGTAACGCTATATTTTAATAGTCACTCCTCGAATTAAGGTGCCTATTGTCAATACTCTTCAGCGGATTTACTCTCGGATTACCTGGTTTGACTCTCGGAATCACTGGATAGGTGGAGCTATTGACTTGTCGGTTCGACTCTCGAAGAAGGTGATAAGGCTCTCGGACGGTTTGACCCTCGATATTTCATACATAAATCTAAGGTGCCGCAACAAGAATGTATACTAATATGTGCCGCTAAGGACGAAGTTATGATCTCCATGCAGTGGGATAGTTACTCGGATGGTAAGGACATCGCTAATACGAATGACCTCATAGCAATTGGTAATGTCCTCTGTTTGACTCTCCACTTTAATATTCATACCTCGAAATAATGTGCCTATTGCCAATGCCATTCAAGGGATTTGCTCTCGGAATTCCTGTCTTGACTCTCGGAATCGAAGGATATGGGTGGATATTGAATTTGGCGTTGGACACTCAAGGAATGTGGAAAAGTTCTAGAAATGTTTGTCCCTCGACCTTCTAATTCATACATGAAGTTACGTTCCCCGCATCTAAAATCTGTACAAATTTGTCCTCTCAACAAGCAGATATAATATCGATAAAACGGGTCATCTACTTGGAAGGTAAGCCTTTCGATAAAAGGTTTTTCATCTATATCAGTTGGTAGCTTTTTACAACGGATTGACGGACTGCTTTAATATTCACACCATGAAATAAGGTGTCTATTGCCAATACTGTTAAGCGGATTTATTCCAAGAATACGTGGTTCGAATCTCTCTGAATCACAGGATAAGTGAAGCTATTGACTTAGCCGTTCGGCTCTCAAAGAATGTGACATCGTTCTCTATGGATATGACCATACATGTTTTAAGTCCGATATGAAATTAGGGTGACAGTGGCTAAAAGGGATAATAATGTGTTTCACTGAACGCGAAGTTACATTATCGATACAGCGGGTTAGGTACTTGGAATGTAAGGACTTCGGTGAAACGTTTGCCTTTATACCAATTAGTAACAATCTCAAATGATTTGACGCTCTACACTCTACGCTCCAATATTCATACTCTGAATTAAGGTGTACTTTGCTAATACTGTACAGCGGATTGACTCCCGGAATTCCCGGTTTGATTCTCGGAATCAAAGGACAAGTGAAGCTATTAACTTTGGCGTTCAATGCTCAAAGATGGTGGTAACGATCTCGAGCTGTTAAACTATCGACCTTCTAATTAACAGATGAAACAATTATGCTCGTCAGTAATATGTGCTTCTCTAAGCACGAAGTTATACTATCGATACGGCGGGTTATCGTCTCAGAAGGTAAGGCCTTTGGTAAAGGGCTAGACTCCATGCCAATAGGCAACTTGCTGCACCGGTTTGATGTTTTATTTTAATATTGATACCGTGAATTATGGTGTCTATTTCCTATACCGTACAGCACAATTTACACCCGGAATACCTGGTGTGACACTCGGAATCACAGTATAGATGCAGTTGTTGACCTAGCCGTTCGACTCTAGGTGAAGGTGGCAACGTTCTCGAACGCTTTGACTCCCGATTTTGCCATTCATACATGAAAATGAGGTGTCCGTCTGCTAAAATTCCCACTAATTTGTCACCGTGAACATTAAACAGGACACTCTAGTCTTCTGGTTAGGATCTTGGATGGCAACGTATTCGGTAAAGAGAACGGCATTACAATTAACCCAAACCACACAGTAGTGTCGATGCCATCTACCATATGCAACTACAGAACCACCCCAGCCGTGTCGCTCATGATGCGTAGGAACATATACAGAGAATCACTCGAAATAACAGTAAGTTTAACAAAATGTTGTCTTACACGTACACTCATCTAATTCCAATGACACTTTTACTGATAAATACAATACTGTATAATTAAAATTGAAAATTTTGAAAAAAATCGAAATATAATAGCAATAAATTGCAGCATGCAGAAACAAATAGAAAACTGCGAAAGAATGTATACAGTTCAGTATCAAGGTTAGATAAATTAATGAAGATCATACACTAGTGTCCCTCTGATCTACCGAACGCAAATATAATTCCACTCCAGTCGTGTCGATCCGAGATCGTAAGAACGTACAGTCACAATCATATAATGTAGCAACGAACTTTACATGGTATGGTCATAAACGTAGACCCAACTACTTCCATGGACACATCCACTAAGGAATACAATTTTATAAACTAATAATTGAAAATATAGATAAGAGTTAAAAATATTATAACAATAAAATACAGTATGTATAAATAAATGGATAACTAGGAATAATGCATACGGTACAAAATCAAGAACAGTCTAGTAGTACCGGCCTACCTAACGCAACTACAAGACCACTCCAGTCGTGTCGTACAGGATGCGTAGGGATGTAGACAGACAATCATGTAAAGTAAGAAGGAATTTCACAGGATATTGTCATAAGCGTTAACTCAACTAATTCCAAAAGCACATTGACAAAGAAATACAATCTCATACATTATGAATTCAAAATTTTGGAAGAAATTGAAAATACTACAACAGTAAATTAAAGTATGCATATATAAATAGAAAACTGTGAAAGAATGCATCCGAAACAATATCAACGTCAGAGAAATTAACGAAGATNGAACGTACAGTCACAATCATATAATGTAGCAACGAACTTTACATGGTATGGTCATAAACGTAGACCCAACTACTTCCATGGACACATCCACTAAGGAATACAATTTTATAAACTAATAATTGAAAATATAGATAAGAGTTAAAAATATTATAACAATAAAATACAGTATGTATAAATAAATGGATAACTAGGAATAATGCATACGGTACAAAATCAAGAACAGTCTAGTAGTACCGACCTACCTAACGCAACTACAAGACCACTCCAGTCGTATCGTACAGGATGCGTAGGGATGTAGACAGACAATCATGTAAAGTAAGAAGGAATTTCACAGGATATTGTCATAAGCGTTAACTCAACTAATTCCAAAAGCACATTGACAAAGAAATACAATCTCATACATTATGAATTCAAAATTTTGGAAGAAATTGAAAATACTACAACAGTAAATTAAAGTATGCATATATAAATAGAAAACTGTGAAAGAATGCATCCGAAACAATATCAACGTCAGAGAAATTAACGAAGATCATACAGTGGCGCCGCTTCGATCTGCCGTACGCAACTGCGAATGCACGCCATTCGTGTCCCTCTGGCAACGTAAGGAAATATACAGACAATCATATAAAGTGACAAAGGATTTCACGGGATATTGTCATAAGCGTTAACTTAACGAATTCCGAAAGCTCTATTACAAAGAAATACAATCTCGTACACGAGGAATTGAAAACTTTGCAAGAAATTGAAAATACCACAACAGTAAATTACAGTATGCATATATAAATGGAAGACGGTGAAAAATTGCATGCGGTATAAAGACAAAGTTAAAGAAAATAATGAAGGCCATCCTGTACGCAGCTCCGATCAGCGGTAAGCAACTACAAGGTCTCGCCAGTCATGTTATCACGAGAGCGTAGGTACCTATACAGTCAATCATATAACACAACAACATATTAAACAAATTATAGTCACAAATGTTCACTCAAATATTTCCAAGGATAATTTTACTAAGAAATACAATTTTTGTAAATAAAAATTGAAAATTTCGAATGAAATCGAAAAAATCATAACAATAAATTATAATATTTATAAATAAATAGAAAACTGGGAAGGAATTCTTACGGCACAGTATTATAGTTAATGAAATTCCGTACGCAACTACAATAACACTCCAGTCATGTCGATCCGGAAGCGTAGGTACGCATGGAGGCAATCGTATAAAATAACAATAAGTTTGACATAGTAACGTCATGAATGAACAATCAATTAACTGCAAAGACACTTCTCCAAAGATATACAATCTTTTAAACAGAGAATTGATAATCATGAATGAAATTGGGAATAACATGAAAGTTATTACAGTATGTATAAATAAAAGGACAACTGGGAAATAATGCAAACGGCACAAAATAAAGGTTAATGATATTAACGACGACCATCCAGTAGTGACGGTCCGCTTTGTCATACGTAGCACAAGGCGATTCCTGTCCTGTCGCTCCGGCAGCGTAGGTGCGTGTGCAGACAGTCATATAAAATAACAATGAGTGTAACAAAATATTGACATAAACGTACACTCAACTAATTTCGGAGACACTTTTACTACGGAATAAAATTTTCCGAATTAAAAAATAGAAATTATGAGAAAAACTGAAAATATAATAACAGTAAGTTACAGTATGTAGAAATAATGAGGAAACTGTGAAAAAATATATATGGTCCAAATGATGGTCAAAGAAATTACCGAAGACCATCCAGTGCGCCAATCCGATCTACCGCACGCAAATACAAGACAAAGCAAGCCCTGTCGCTGCGGAATCGTAGGTATGTATGAAATCAATTATATGAAATAACAAAGAATTTAACATACTATTGTCATAAACGTACACTCAAATAATTCCAAAGACAACTTTTACTAAGAAATTCAATTTTTGAGTATAAATATTGATAATTGTGAAATAAATCGAATATAACTTAACGGTAAATTACAGTATGTATAAATAAGTTGAAAACTGGGAAAAAATGCATACAGTACAAATGGAGGTGAAATAAATTAACGAAGACCATCCAGTAGTGCTGATCATTTCTGACGTAATCAACTACAAGTCGTCGCCAATCGAGACGCTCCGACATCGTAGCAACGTATACAGACAGTCATTTAAGATAACAATAAGTTTAACAAAATATTGTCGTAAACATAAACTCAACTAATTCAAAAGACAGTTTTACGAAAAAAAATACATTTATTTAAATTATAATTTGAAAATTTCGAATAAAATTGAAAATATTGTAACAATAAGTTGCAGTATTTAGAAATAAACATAAAACTGCGAAAGAATGCATTCGGTACAAAATGAAGGTTGAGGAAGTTAACGGACAGTATCGTGTAGTGCCGCTTCGATCTGACGTATGCAACTACAAGAACACTCCAGCAATGTCGGTCCGGAAGCGTAGGTGCGCATACAGGAAATCATATAAAACAACAATAAGTATAGAAAACTAATGTGATAAATGTACAATAAACTAATTGCAAGATACTTTTGCTGAGAAGTACAGTTTTTTCAATTAAAAATTGAAAGCATTGAGAAAAATCGAAAATGTCATAACAATGAAATACAGCATATAAATAAATGCAAAACTTGGAAGAACGCATCCGGTACTTCATCAGGATTAAAGACATGAACGAAATCCATTTAGTAGTGCCGCACGCATCTTCCGCTAGCAACTGCAAGTCCGCGCCATTCGAGTCGCTCTGGCAGCGTAGGTGCGTGTGCAGACAATCATATAAAATAACAATGAGTGTAACAAAATATTGACATAAACGTACACTCAACTAGCTTCAAGAGTTTGTTCCTTAGTTTTACTAAGAAATACAATTTTTTAAACAAAACATTGAATATTTTGAAAGAAATCGGGAATATCAGAGTAGTAAAGTGCATTATGGATTAATAAATGGACGACTGGGAAGAAATGGATACGGTACAAAGAAAGGTTCAAGAAGTTAATGAAGACCATTCAGTAGTACCACTCCGACCTACCGTACGCAGCTAGAAGACCTCGTCAGTCGGGTCGCTCCGGTACCGTACGCACGTATGCAGACAATCATATAAAATAACAATACGTTTAACGCCTGTAGCGATCACTCAACAAATTCCAAAGTCACTTTTACTAAGGAATACAAATTTTTAACACTTTACAAACTGACAGTCGATTAATCGACCTTTTGTTCCCAGCGCTTACCGATCAGCAATCGATTAATCGACTTTTAATCCGTAGCGTCTCATCGACAGGTAGCGATTAATCGATTTTTTTTATTATAAATCCGTTACATTCTGTTAGGATAGGCTGACGGGTATCAGGCATTTCTTACTCTCTAGTCAGAAACCCGTTGCTTTGTTATATGTTCGGGGGTCATACTATACCATTTGGATGACACCGGTGCGGTCTACCATCAGCCGAGCCTTTCGTGCCAGTTGACAATCGGTCACGATAATTCCGGTGAATTGTTGCCTTTGAAAAGGTTCTATTACTTATTTCATAAAACGTCTTGAGGTCCGAAGCACGAAAAGCTATAACAATAATTTACAGGAGTTCCGAAGACTTGGTTGACAATGGTTCGGCTGGGGGATTCACGTGCTCTACACACGTGGCGTTCCCAGGCCGTAGCGCGTGGCCATAAATATCCAGTGGTCAAAAAAACGGCAAATGCTCTATGACATCGCGTCATTTATTCGTACACCTGACCTTGAAGGACGGGATTTTCATCACCTCCGTCTCGTGTGGCAGGACTTTCTCTTCCTTCAAGACCAATACGAGGGCAAAGGGAGCGCCCTTGGCCCCAAACTGCCAATCATGGGCGATTTCCCCTATTTGGCGATATCCACGATTTATCAAAACATATCTTGGAAAATCTTGGTGGAAGTATAAAAGCTTGCTCCGAAACTTCGAAGAGTACTTCGAAAAAAGCACCCGTGTTTTTATACAATTTCTAAAAATTTAGCATTCGCAATGAACGAAAGTGTGAAAGTTGGTGAGTTTTATCCTGATGACCTGTCAGATTGTCTTGACATCTCCGCAGTAAGTGATACCGATGGCAAAAGTGATAGGAGAGTTGTGAAAGCGACCTTCTGTATTACCACTAATATACAGTGATTCAGAAGACGATGGTATACATGATAACGCTGAAGACAATAATGGTGCATGGTCGACAAACGTCAAGACGATAATTTTGGAAACTATCGAAGGCAGCTCTGGCGTAAAAATAATGCCACGTTCCTCTGAAAGTATAATGGATGTTGTAAATTTATTCATTGCAGATGCCCTGCTTGAGCACATGGTGCGGGAATCCAATAAATATCATTATCAAGTACCAGAAAAATTTAAAATTATGGCGAAAAAAAAAAAATGGACTGGCATCACAATACCAGAAATGGAGAAATTTTTGGGCCTAATATTTCTAATGGGACAAGTAAGGAAGGACGCTCTCTACGACTATTGGTCCACGGATCCCACTATTGAAACACTGTTCTCCTTGTAAGAATGAGCAGAAACCGATTTTTTAAAATAATGCAGTGCTGGCATTTTAGTAATAATGACATCATTTCTCACAATTCTAACAGACTTGCGAAAGTCCAGCCTGTCATGGAATATTTGAAGGAAGATTTCAATGATGTGTATAAACCATAGCAACAATTGTCCCTGGATGAATGTATAATTCCGTGGAGAGGTAGATTTTCGGTCAAATCGTATAATCCCACTAAAATCACAAAATACGGAATATTAGCCAGAGCGCTGTCTGAAGCTCGTACAGGGTACATATGTAACTTCTTCGTGTATACTGCTCATGGCAAAAAATTAGAAGATACTGTGCTATCGGTCGTTGGTGCCACAAGTGGCACCACATCTATCAAGACAATTATTTCAATAGTGTCAGAACGGCTAAAATTCTTTCAAAAAATAAGGTGAGAGTATGCGGGACAATTCGAAGGAATACATGTCTTCATCAACTACTTCAAACAATCAAACTTTCAAGAGGCCAGCATGAATTTCGCAGAGATGTCCATATTCTATTGCAAGTATGGAATAATGGCAAAAGGAATGTAAATATAATCAGGACGATGCATTCTGCACAAGTGGCCGAATCTGGATGCAGAACTAGAACATCAGATTGCCACATGCAAACGCCTATTTCAGTAATCGAATAAAAGAAATATATGAAGGGCGTGCCCTCAATATCTGCCTTATCACTCCATCATTAGAAAGATAATGAAATGGACTAAATGGATTGCGATGTTTTTTATCAACCTCGTTCATTTCAATTCTTTTGAAGTATATACAGCTCTGAGCGACAAGAAAATACGGTACAAAAATTTCTTACACGAAGTAGCAGTTTCGTGGATAGATGATTGCGAAGCTAGGGAACAAGCCGAAGATCTACCTAATCCCGAATCCACAAGAAGCACATCCCGATTTGATCATCCCGGAAGACTTACAAATTTGGGAAAGCACAAACTTATTATTGTAGTGCAAACGGTCGGCGTAAAAAACCTCTTAGACAATGCAGGGTATGTTTAGTGCAAAAAAAAGAAGCAGCAAAGGATTCATTTGTAAATTTTGCAACGTTCCGTTCCACAAAGGTGATAATTTCGAGCGGTACCAGAGTTTAAGGAAGTGTTAAACAACTTATTCGAAAAACATTATTATATGAATTATGGTACATTGTGTAAATATTAAACAGAAATCGATTGTAATAGACAAAATAAACTTTGTTTAGCACTAATATCATTAAAATAAAAGATCTTGTTAAATTTGGTTATCCCCAAATAACACAAACCGTACAATTTTACGAGAGCATAAGAAAAGCGCATACGTTCCGACTACAGTCTAAGCCGAAACCAAGACGGTGTTTGAGAAGATCTGCGGCTGAGTGACCGGTTAGAAGGGCATAGGATTCTCGAACCGCTACGGGTCGGTTAAGTGTTAAACTAAAAACTGAAAATTTTGAAAGAAATCGGACATATCAAAATGGTAAAGTACATTATGTATAAATAAGTGGAAGACTGGGAAGAAATGCATACGGTATAGAACCTCTCCGTTTGAAGAACGCAACAACATGACAACGCCAGTCTTGTTGCACCGACAGCGTAGGATCGTATAGAGACAACATTATACAATAACAATAAGTTCATCAAAATAATGTCATAATGGTGCACTCAAGTAATTCTAAAGACACTTCTACAAAGAAACACAATTTTCTTAACTCCACATTAAAAATTTCGATGAAATTTGAAGATATCATAATAGAATATTACAGTACATATAAATAAATAGAAGACTGTCGAAGAATGCATACGATACAATATTATGGTTATACAAGCTAACGAACACCATCCAAAAGTGCCGCTCCGATTCCCGTAGGCAATTGCGAGACCTCGTCAGTCGTGTCGCTCGGACAGCGTCAGTAAGTTTACTGACAGACATGTCGAATAACAATAAGTTTATGAAAATAACGTCTTGAACGTGCACTCATATAATTCCAAAGACACTCTGACTACGAAATACAATTTCTTAAAATAAAGATTGACAATTATGAAGGAAATCGAAAATATCATAACAGCAAATTACAGTGTTTATATATAAATGGAAAACAGCGGAAAAGTGCATGCGGTACAATATTGTGTTTAAAGGAATTAACGAAGATCGTCCAGTAGTGGCGTTTCGATCTGCCGTACGCAACTACATCGTCAATCCGCTCGTATAAATCCGCAACACCGATGGGCATACGGTGACGAGCAGAGTTGCGTCGCAACGATCTACCATACTTAACTACAAGTTCACTCCAGTCGTGTGGTTCCTATAGCTCGTGTACAATCATAATATACAACAACAGATTCACCAAAATATTGTCAGAAACGTACCCCCAACAGATTCGAAAGACACATTTACTAAGAAATACAATTTTATGAACTGAAAATTGAATATTTTGAGGAAAATTAAATATATAACAGTTAATTATAGTATGTATATACAAATAGAAAATGTGAGGAAAATGCATTCGGTACAAAATCAAGGATAAAGAAATTAACAAAGACCATCCAGTATTGCCGCTCCCATATAACCATATGCCACTATCGGACCACTCCAAACCGTGTGACTCTAGAAGCTTAGGTTTGTGTTCAGACAATCATATAATAAAACAACAAATTAAACAAAATATTGACATAAACGTAGGCTTATTTAATTCAAAAGGCCCTTTCACTATGGGGTACATATTTTTAAATTAAAAACTGGAAATTATGAAAAAATCGAAAATGGCAAAATCGTAATATACAGTATGTATGAATGAATGGAATACTGGGACGAGATCCACACCGTACAGTATTATGGTTAATGAAATTAACGAAGACCATATAGTCCGATCTAGCGATCGCGTCTACTAGACAATCACAGTCGAGTCATTCCGGAAGCGTACGTACGTATACAGACAGACAGATAAAATAACAATGAGTTTGGCAAAGTAATGTCATGAAGGTACACTCAAATAATTCCATCGAAACCTTAGTAAGGAATACAATTCTTTCTAATAAAAATTGAAGACATTGAAAAAGAATAGAAAATATCAAAACAGTAAGTTACAGTGTGTGTGGACAAATGGAAAACTGCGAAATAATGTAAACGGTTTAATAGCAAGGTTAAGGAAATGTAAAAATACCATACAGCAGGTCGCTCCGATCTAGCGATCGCAAATGTAAGACAACTCCAGTCGTATCGTTCCGGTAGCGTACCTAAGTATACAGACACACATATAAAATAACAGAGGATTTAACATAATATTGTCATAAATGTACACTCGTTTAACTCCAAAGACACGTTTTCAGAAAAATATCGTCTTGGTAATTAAAATTTGGTAATTTTGAATAAAATCGGAAATATCATACGAGTAAATTGCCGTATGTAGAAATAAATAGAAAACTGCGAAATAATGCACTCGTAACAATGCCATGATTATAGAAATTAACGGAGACATCCCAGCAGTGTCTCTCAAATGTACCACACGCAACTACAACGAAACTGTGTTCGTATAGGTCCGGAGCGTCGATACGCATACGGTGTCGAGCAGAGCCGCGTCGCTCCGATATATCGCACGTATCTGCAGGTCCACTACATCGTGTCGCTCCGGCAGCGTAGGTACATATACAAACTTTCACTTGAATTAAAAACAAATATGACACGATATTATCTTAACACTACACTCAACCAATTCCGTAGACACTTTTCCAAAGAGATACCGTTTTCGAAATTCGAGAACGGAAATTTTGAATGAAATCGTAAATATCATACCAGTAAATTACACTATGTGCAATTAAATACTAAACTGCTGATGAATGCATACGGTACATTATCATGGTTATGGAAATTAAAGATCATACAGTAGTGTCGGTCCGATCTACCGTACGCAGCTACACGACCACTCTAGTCGTGTCGCTCATGGCAGTGTCACGCAAAAATATTAGAGAAACGTATTTAGATAGAAACGCTTCTGTTGTCAGCCCGTAGACCGACAGGCATTTTTTCATTATTCAAAACAGCGACGAATTACAACACTTCCGCGTTAGCCATGACGCTCCAAATTCACTGCCTTTTTGTATTCGGCACCGGGTTCACATATCGTGCTATCTGGTTTTGGAGGGAGTTCGTTAACGCTGAATTGGGGATATGGTTGAGGCTATCCGGGGTTAACTGTTTATCAGGAACATTATGGGGATTTGGTATGGCACTATCTCGTTTAGGAGGAGGTATTGAATTTAACTGTTTGCCAGGAAGTTGATTAGACGGCGTTTTGACAGGACACAAGACTGGCTGTTGGTTTTCGGGTGGTATATAGTAGACTGAAGGTGACTGGGGTTTTGTTATCGAATAGTAATATTAAATTGGATAGGACAGGTTTTGGAAAACAGGAAGGTGTCTGTATGATATATATTATCTGGGATTTGTCTCGGGTCCTTGGATTGAGCTTGGTTTACATTTATGTAAGTTAGACTGGGTATAAAGAATATCGGTAGCTTAATTAGAGGAGCTGTAAGTGCACTGTTTTGCTTAGTTGGTATTGGGTATATGACGTCTATCTCCCATTCCATATCTTACAATACTTGTATTGAGAGTTTGAAGGATATTTTGTTCCTTTGAGAGAACAATATTAAACCTGCTATGTCTAGCGTATGTTGAAAATTTTCGTGTAGTGGTAAGCTTCTAGTGCGAGCACGTAGCTTGCGGTGAATGCGATCGACCTGGAAAGTGTGGTTACAGTCGGTTGCCATGTACATACCTATCTTGGTTGTTAATAATTATGTCATAATATGGTCTATTGACTTTGTGTTTCGTAAAAGGTCCTAACCATTTCGAATCTAATTTATCTTTCTTATGATCATAATGTATCAGCACGAAACCTGCTTCTTTGAACATCGTTTGAATCTTTACAATTTTCCTTAATTGATCTTTCTGGTATCTCGTTTTACTCTTCAGCAACGTGTCCTATGCCAATTTCAGATAGTTATTTAATTGGTTTTGCCCCAGTGAAAACGTTTCGTCATAGGTGAAACTCGTGGTTTTGGCAATGTATGACGGTAGGTTAGCTTTACGTCCGAATGTTAGTATATAGTATATATATATATGTAGTGATTTAATAGTGCGTCTAGTATTGATCCTGTTTGTCGGTTTTTTAAGTGTTCAAGTATGAGATAGTTCGTTAGTTCGGCGTGAATTGATAGTATAATTAGATTTCCGTTTTTAGTTTTACTTTTTGGGCCGATTATGTCCATACTGATATTGTCATTGGGGAGTGTAGGTGTTTCTGATACAACTAGTATTTCTTTGGGTCGGATTCTCGTCAATTTTTCTTTTTGGCAACTGTCGCAATGTTTGATGAAATCTTTCTCTGTCCATGAGTTGTCGTATACTGTATTTGTCTTTGATCCGTTGATATGTTCCTTGTATACCGAAATTCCCCATTATCTCGTTATGGCTTTCAGTCAATAACGTTTCTACTTTTGCGTCAGTAAATTCTTTTATTGGTTCCGATGCAAATTGGATTGTTTGAATTCTGTCATTAATACACATAAAAAATATTTCTACACGGTTTTTCTCCGTTTCCGTCATTGAATTGTCTTCTATTCCGATTTACTTATTGCTTTGAACTATGTTACAATGTTTTTTTATCCGATTTATCTCATTGTATTTCCATAACTCTCTTATCGGGAGTTGGTATAATGTGTGATTGTTAGGTACAATTTTTTAACGGGCGGATGAGTCTTAACTTTTGTCCCATTTGTTAAATTCTTCGACATGATTCAAGCTGTGTTCGTGTTCGTGTTGTTGCATGTATACGTGAAAGTGCGTCGTCTGCGGTGTTGTCTTTCCCGTTTGTGTACTGAATTCAATATTCATATCCGTCAAACTTAAGTCTCCATCTCATTATGCGGTAAGAAGGGTCTTTGTGGTTATTCAACAATTCTAATGCCTGATGGTCGGTTCTGATCATGAATTTGCGTCCTAAATGATACTTATATGTGTATCTTCGCCCCTACAAACGCGAGACGTTCTTT
>NIJG01002181.1:3170-18431 GCA_002201625.1 Euglossa dilemma
GACCCTGTACTTTAATATTTATAGCGGAAAGTAGCACTTTTAATGCAAATACTGTACAGCGGATTTACTACCGGATCGCCTGGTTTGACACTCGGAATCACAGGATAGTTGAAGCTCTTGACATAGCCGTTTGATTCTCAAAGACGGTGGTGACGCACTCGAACGGTTTGAATCTTATATTTTCCATTTGTGCCCGAAAATATGGTGCCCGACCCTAAAATATATAGTAATTTGTTCCTCTGAGCAAGGTGTTATACTCTCTATTTAATGCGATACGCTTTCGGAAGTTAAGGCCTTCGTTAAAGAATTTGAGTCTATAACTATACGTGACGTTTTCCAACGGTTTGACTCTCTACTTTATTATTCATACAGCGCATTCAGCTAACTTTTGCCAAAACTGTTTAGCATAATTAGTCCCGCAGCACATGGTTTGACTCTTGGAATTACAGGGTAGATGCAGCTATTGACTTAGCCGCTTCACTCCCAAAGAATGTGGTATCGTTTTCTAACGGGTTGACACTCGATTTAGCTATTTATACATGAAAATGTGGTGCCCGTCTGCTAACATGTCAACTAATTTCTTTCCTGGAACATTAAGCAAGTCATTCGCTACAGCGGGTTAGGTTGTCGAAAGGTGAAGTATTCGGTAAAAACAATGTCTTCGTACCAATTGGTATCGATCTCAATCGGTTTCACTCTCTACTTTAATTTTCTATTCGGCAATTAATTTGTCTAGGGACAAGGCCGTTCCGCGTATTTGCACCCCGAATCACTGGATAGGTGAATCTTTAACATAGTCGTTCGAATCTGACGAATNCCCACGATACAGTGGGTTATATTCACAGAAACTAAGGTATCCGCTTAGGAGTATGACGTTATAGCAATTGGTAACGTTCTCAAACGGATCGACGCTTTGCTCTGATATTCAAACCGATAATTAAGGTGTCCATTGCCAATAGTGTACAGTATGATGACTCTCAGTATTCCTGGTTCGACTGTCGGAATCGCAGGATGAGTGAAGCTATTGACATATCCATTCTAATCACAAAGACGGTCGTAGCGTTCTCGAACTGTTTGATTCCCGATCTTCTATTTCATTCAGTAATTAAGGTGCCTGACACTAAAATGTATACTCATCTGTTCCGCTGATTACCTTGTTACACTCTCAATACAGCGTGTTATGCTTCTGGACGGTAAGGTCATCAATAAAGCGATTTACTTTATACCAACTGAATACGTACTCAGACGGTATGTCGTTATACAGTAATATTCAAATCGTGAATTAGGGAGTCTATTGCCAAAATTCTTCAGCGGACATAGTCCCAGAGTACCTCCTTCTACTCTCCGAACTATTGGATAGGTGAAGCTATTGACTTAGCCTTTCGAATCTAAATGAGGGTGGTAATGTTCCGGAAATGTTTGGCCACCAAGCTTTTAATTCATACATGATGTAAAGGCGCCCGTCACTGAAATGGAGACTAATTTCTTGCTCTGAACACGAAGTTATACTCTCGATACCACGGGTTAGTCTTTCGGTGAGTATGCACTTCGTTAAAGCGTTTGACTTTATAGCAATTTGTATCGTTCTCAAACGGTTTGGCGCACTACTTCAATATTTAAGCCATGAATTAAGATGCCAATCGCCAATTCGCTCCAGCGGACTTACTTTCGGTAATCCGGGCTTGTCTCTCGGAATCACGAGATGTGTGAAGCTATTGACGTAGCCGTTCGCCTCTCACAGAGGGTGGCAAGGCTCTCGAACGTTTTGACCCTCGGTCATCTAACTTATGGATGAAATTAAGGTGGCCGTCACTAAAATGTAAACTAATTTGTTTCTCTGAACACGAAGCCATACTCTCGATATAATGCGTTAGGCTTTCGAAGTGCAAGGGATTCTGGAAAACGTTTGACTTTATTCCCATTTGTATCGTTTTCAAACGGATTGACTCCGTACATTGGTATTTATAACGTGAAGAATGGTGTATAATGCCAATGCCCTTCAGCGTATTTGCTCCCGGAATACATGGTTTGATTTTAGGTATCACAAGATACGTGATGCTACTGGCTTTGCCGTTCGACTCTCAAAGATGGTGGTATCGTTTTCAAACGGCATGACCCTCCATTTTGATATTTACACATGAAAATGCGGTGCCCGTGTGCTATCATGTCTGCTAATTTGTTTCCGTGAACATTAAGCAAGACACTCGCTACAGCGAGTTAGGTTCTCGGAATGTACAGTATAGGGTAAAAAGAATGACTTTATACGAATAAGTATCGTTCGCAAACAATTTGACTCGCTACATCAATATTTAATCCGCGAATTAAGGTGTCTAGGGCAAAGACTGTACCGCGGATTTACACCCGGCATACCGGGCTCGACATTCCGAATCACCGGGTAAGTGTCGCTATCGATTTAGGCGACCGACCCTTAAAGGAGTTGGAAACGTTCTCGCACGGTTTTACCCTCGATCTTTATATTTCATCGATGAAATTAACGTGCCAGACACCATAATGTGTACTCATTTGCGTCTTTGTGCACGAAGTTATACCCTCTATAGTGCGGGATAAATTTTCGGATGGTATGGCCTTCTGTACGATGTTAACTCTTTCGGAATAGGTAACGTTCTACAGCGGTTTGACATTTTACTTCAATATTCATACCGTTAATTAGAGTGTCTGATAGAAATACTGTGCAGGGGATTGACTTCTGGGATACATAGTGTGACTCTCGGAACCACAGGATATGTCAAGCTATTGACTTAGCTGTTTGAATCTCAAAGATGGTGGTAGCGCTTTCGAACAGCTTGTCCTTCTATCTTCTTATTCGTACATGAAATTAAGGTGCCCCTGGCAGAATTGGGAATAAATTTTCTTCTCTGAACCCGAAGTTATACTCGCGGTACAGCGGGTTTGGTTCTCGGATGGTAATATATTCGGTATCAGAAATACTTTATTCGAATTGGAAATGTTCCCCGACGGTTTTACTCCCTACATTAATATTCACACCGTGAATTAAGGTGTCTACTGCCAATGCTGATCAGCGGTTTCACTCCAGGAGTCGCTGATGCAATCTCGGTATCGCATGTTAGGTGAAACTATAGAGATAGCCGTACGTACCTCACAGAAGTTTGAAACATTCTCTAACAGTTTGACAATCGATCTTCGAATTTATTCCTGAGGTTATGGTGCTCGTCATTAAAATTTATAGCAATTTGTTCCACTGAACACGACGATATGGTCTCGGTACAGCATCTTAGATTCACCGCAGGTATGACTTTCGTTTAGATGTTTGACTCTATACCAATAGGTAACGAGCTACAATGGCTTGACTCTGTACCTTAATGCTTATACTGCGGAATTGGGTGTATAAGTCGAATCGTGTACTGCGGATCTACTCCCGGAATATCTGGTTCGACTCGAGGCATAATAGGATAGATGGATGTATTGAGACTTATCCTTTCGACCGTCAAAGAAGGCGGCATCGTTCCCGATCCGTTTGACACTCGACCATCTAATACATACATGAAATTAAGGTGCCCGTCAATCAAATGGATCCTACTTGACTTCCCTGAACTCGAAGTTATACCCACCATACTGCCTGTTATCTCCTCGGAAGGTAAGGCCTTCTGTAATAACATTGACTTTATACCAATTCATATCTTCCTAGAGCGGTTTCACTCTGGACATTAATATTTATAACGTGAATCAGGGTATATGATGCCAATACTGTAGCAGCAGATTACTACCGGAATACCTGGTTTAACTCTCGGATTCACAGGATAAGTGATGCTACTGGTTTAGCTGAGCGACCCTCAAAGACGGTGGTAACGATCTCGATCGGTTTGGCCCGTGATTTTGTAATTCATACACGAAAGCAACATGACCGGCTGCTGAAATGTATACTAATTTCTACCACTGAACACCACGTTGTTCTCTCTATACAGCGTGTCAGGCATTCGGAGGGTAAGGTCCTCCGTAAAGCATTTGACTTTATACCAATTGGTAACGTTATCAAGCGGATTGACGCTCTAGAGTAATATTCAAACCGTGAATTGAGGTGCCCAGTGGAAATGCTATACAGCAGATTTATTCCCGGAACACGTAGTTTGACACTCGGTATCACAGGGTTGGTGAGGCAATTGACTGAGCTGTGCGACTCTGAAAACAGGTGGTTACGTTCTCCAACGGTGTGCCACGCGATATTCTTATTCATACATGAATTTATGGGATCCGGTTCTATAAGAAATAATAGTTTCCTTCTCTGAACACCAATTTAAACAATCGGTACAGTGGGTTAGGTTCTCGGAGGGTAAGGTCTTTGGTAAAACGATTGACCTTATACCAATTGGTAATGTTCTCAAACGTTTTGTCTCTCTACCTTAATATTCAAACCGTGAAATACTCTTTCCATTGCCAAAACTGAGTAGTGCATTTACTCCTGTAATACCTGGTTTGCCTCTCGGTATCACAGGACAGTTGATGCTATTGACTTAGCCGTTCGACTCAAAAAGAAGTTGGGAACGCTCTCGAGCGGTTTGACCCTCGATCTCCTAATTCATACATGCATTTAAGTTGACGTCCCTAAATCGTATACTCTTCTGCTTCCCCCACCTCGAAGTTATACACTCCAAACAGCGGGATAGGTTCACAGAAGGGAAGCTATTCGGAAGAAGAATGACTATATACGAATAGGTAAATTTCTCCGATGTTTTAACCCATTATGTAATATTCGTACCCTGAACTAAGGTGTTTAGTGCCAATACTCATAAGCGGATTTACTCCCGGAATGCCTCGTTTGACTCTCGAAATCATAAAATAAGTGAAGCAATTGACTTAGCCGTTCGATTCTCAAAGAAGGGGATGACGTTCTCAGACGGATTGAGCCTCGATCTTCTAATTCAGACAAGAAATTGAAATGCCAGGCACAAAAATGTATACTAATTTGTTTCCTCTGAACACGAAGTTATACTCTCTAGTTATACTCTATAAGTTAGTTTGTCCGAGGGTAAGGTCTTCGGTAGTACGCTTGACTTAATAGCACTTAGTACCGTTCTCAATCGGATTTACGCTCTATTTTAATATTGAAACAGTGAATTAAGGTGTCCACTGCCTATAGTGTGTACCGGAATGATTCCCAGATTACTTAGTTTGACTATGGGAACAACAGGATATGGTGGAGCCATTGACTCAGCCGTTCGACTCTCAAAGAAGATGGGATCGTTTTCGAACGGTCCGACAATCGATAATTTTGATCATACATGAAAATAATGTGTGTTTCTGCCATCATTACCTCTAATTTGTTTCGGTGAACAATAAGTATAACACTGGCTACAGCGGGTTAGGTTCTCGTAAGGAAAGGTATTCGGTAAGAAGTATGACGTTATACGAATAGGTAAAATTCTCCGACGGTTTAAGTCTCTGCTTTAGTATGAATACCGTGAATTAAGGTGTCTATCGCAAAACTGTCCAGCGGATTTACTCCAGATATACCTGGTGTGACTCTCGGAATCACAGGATTGGTGAAGCTATTTTCGTAGATGTTCGATTCCCAAAGAAAGTGGGAACGTTCTAGAACGGTTTGTCCCGCGGATATTCTACTCTTTCATGAAAATATGGCGCCCGTCTGCTAAAGTGTCTACTAATACGTTCCTGTGAACCCGAAGGATGACAATCGCTACGACGGCTTGAATTCTCGGTATGTAAATTATGGCCTAAGAAGAATGACTTTGTACCAATTGCTATTTTTCTCCGAAGGATTGTCTCACTACTCCAATATTCAAATCGGGAAACAAGGTGTCTATTGCCAATGCTGTACAGTAGAGATACACCTGGAATACAGGGCTTGACTCTCGGAATCATATATATAGGCGAAGCTATTGACTCAGCCGTTCAACTTAGAGAAAAAGTGGCAACGATTTCGAACGATTTGACACCTGATCTTCTAAATCATGCAGGAAATTGCGGGGCCCACCATTATAATATTTACTCATTTGTACCTCTGACCGAGAAGTTATACTCTCGATGCAGCAGGTTAGCTTCTCGATGATAAGGCCTTCTGTGAATGGTTTGACTCTATAGCAATAAGTGACTTTCCACCAAGTTTTGGATCTGTCCTTCAATATCTATACCGTGAAATACGGTGTATAAGGCCAATACTGTACAGGGGATCTGCTACCGGAATACCTGAATTGACTGTTGGAATCTGCGGATAGGTCGAGCTATACACTTAAACGTTCGTCTCTGACAGAAGGTGGTAACGTTCCCGAACGGTGTGACCCCCGATTTTCTGATTCATATATGACGTTAAGGTTCCAGTCACTAAATTGAATAGTTGTTCGTACCCCTGAACACGTTGTTATACTCCCGATACAGCGGGTCAGATATTCGGAGGTTGTGGCATTCTGTAAGGAGTTCGAACCCACACGAAGAGTTCTGCAACGGCTAGACGGCCTGCTTTAATATTCAAACCATGAATTAAGGTGTCAATTGCCAATACCCTGCAGCGGATGTACTCTCGGAATACCTGGTTTGACTGTCCGAATCACAGGATAGGTTGAGCTGTTGCCTCAGCCGTTCGACTATCAAAGAGGGTGGTAACGTTCTCGAGCGGTTTTACCCTCGATTTTCTAATCCATACATGATGTTGAGGTGCCTGTTACTGAAATGAACACTAACTATCATTTCTGAATATGAACTTATTCCGTCGATGAAGCTGGTATGGTTTGCTGAAGGTAAGGTCTTCGGTAAAACCTTTGACTTTATACCAATTGATAACCCTCTCAAACGTATCGAAGGTCTACTTTTAATTCAAACCGTGAACTAACGTGTCGATTGCCAATACTGAACAGCGCATTTACTACCGGAATATCTAGTTTGACCTTTAGAATTTCTGGATAGGTGAAGCTATTGACTCAGCCGTTCGTCTCACAGAAGGTGGTAACTTTCTCGAAAGGTTTGAACCTCGATCTTCTTATTCATAATGAAATTAAGGTGCTCGTCACCAAAATGTATACTAGTGCACACCTCTGATCACGCTATTGTTCCCTCGATATTGCGGGTTATATTCTCGGAAGGTATGGTATCAGGTAAGGAGAATGTCGTTATGCCACTTGGTATCGTTCTAAAACGGTTTGACGCTCTACTTTGAAATTCATACCGAGACTTGAGGTATCTATTATCAATACTGTCCATCGGATATACTCCTGGAACACCTGATTTTCATCCTCGGAATCATAGGATAGCTGCAGCTATTGACTTAGATGTGCGACATTCAATGGAGGTGGAAACGTTCTCGAACGCTTTGACTCTCGATGTTGACATTTATACGCAAACATCTGGTGTCCGTCCGCGAGAATGTCTACTAACTTGTTCATGTAAACATTAAGCAGGACACTCGCTACAGCAGGATTGGATCTCAGAGGGTAAGCTATTCAACAATGCAATGACTTTATACGAACTGGTAATGTTCTCCACCGGTTTGACGCACTATGTTAATAATCAAACCGCGAATGAAGTTGTTTCTTGCCTATACTCCTCAGCGGGTTTAGTCCTGGAATACCAGGTTGACGCTCGAAATCTTAACGGCAGGTGAAGCTGTCGGCTTATCCGTTCATCTCCCAGTGAAGCCGGTATCGCTCTCGAACGGTTCGCTGTCTCGATCTTCTTATTCATACATAAAATTAATGTGCGCGTCTCTAAAGTGTATACTAATTTGTTTCGCTGTACACAAAGTTATACCCACGATACAGCGGATTATGTTCCCGGAAGGTAAGGTATACGGTATATAGTATGACGTTATGCCAATTGCTAACGATCTCAAGCAGTTCGACGCTCTTCTCTCGTTTTCAAGCCGAGAATTAAGGTGCCCATTGCCAATACTGTTCAGCGCATTTACTCCACGAATATCTGGTTTGACTCTCGCAATCACAGGGTAGTTGAAGCTATTGCCTTAGCTATGCGACCCCAAATGGAGGAGGTAACGTATTCGAACGTTGTAACTCTAGATCTTCTTATTCATACCTGAAATTCAGGTGCCTGTCACTAAAGTGTATACTAATTTGCTTCTCAGAACACGAAGTTATACTCTGGATACAGCGGGTTAGTTTATCGGATGGTGAGGTCTTCGGTAATACGTTTGACTTTATACCAACTGGTAACGTTCTCAAGCGGTTTCATGCTCTACTTTAATATGCAAACCGGTTATTAAGCTGTCCACTGCCAATACTGTGAAGTGGATATGCTGCTGATATACCTAGTTTGTCCCTCGGAATCACAGGATGGGTGAAGCTATTGTGTTAGATGTGCCATTTCACATAGAAGGTGGTAACATATTGGACCAGTTTGCCTCTCGACTTTCTCATGCATTCATAAAATAATGGTGCCCATGTCTACAATGTATACTAATTTTGTACCTCTGATCATGACGTTATACTCTCAATACAGCGGGATAGGTTCTCGGAGGGTGAGGCCTTCCGTAAAACTTTTGACATTATACCAATGGGTATCGTTCTACAATGGATAGGTTCTGTACATTAATATTCACACCGTGAATTGAGGTATATATTGCCAATACTGTACACCGCATTTACTCCCGGAGTATCTGGTTTAACTTTCGGAATCACACGATATGTGGTGCTATTGACTTAGCCGTTCGTCTCTCATAGAAGGTTTGAACGTTCTCGAAAGGTTGGACTCTCGATCTTCTAATTTATACATAAAAATAAGATTTCCGTATGCTAAAATATCTACTTACTTTTTTGTTGTGGGCACTAAGCATGCCACTCGCTACAGCGGGTTAGGTTCTAGTAAGGTAACATATTCTGTAAAAAGAATGACGCTATACCAATTGGTAATATTCTCCCACGGATTGACACTCTACATTAATATTCATACCGTGAATAATGTATCTCGTGCCAATACTGTACAGCGGATTTACGCCAGGAACACCAGGTTTGTCTCTCGCAATCGCAAGAAAGGGTAAAGCTAATAACTCCGGCGTTCGTCTCTCAATGAATGTGTTAACGTTCTCAAACGGTTCGACATTCGAACTTCTGTTTTGTACATGAAATTAAGCAAACCGTCACTATACTGTATACTGATTCGTTCCTTTCCACACACTGCTATACTCTCGATACAGCGGGCTAGGTTTTCGGAGGATAAAGTTTTCGGTGAAGCGTTTGACTCTGTACCAATTGGTAACCTTCTCCATCGGTTCGACCCTCGATCTCATACATGAAATTAATGTGGCCGATACTGAAATGTATACTAATAATAATATGGGTAAAAATAAATATATTCTACCTCTCGATGTAGCGGGTTACGTTCGTTGAGAGTTAGGCCTTCGGTAATACTTTTGACATTACACCAATATGTAACGTTCCACAAGGGACAGAATCTGTACCTTAATATTCAGACCGTGAATTAAGGTGTCCATTGCCAATAGTGTACAGTTTTCTGACTCTAGGAATGCTTGGTTTTTCTTTCCGAATCTTAGGACAGTAAGAACAACTGACTAATCCGTTCGACTATCGAAGATAGCGGTAACGTTCTGGGCCAGTTTGCCTCTCGATCTTCACATGCATACATGAGATGAGGATGCCCATCACTACAATTTATACTTATTTTGTACCTCTGAACGCGAAGTTATACCCTCGAAACAGCAGGTTAGCTTCTGCGATGGTAAGGCTATCTGCAAGATGTTTAACTCTACTCCAGTATCTGCCGTTCTACAATGCTTTGATGGTTTGATTTAATACTCAAATCGAGAAATAATGTATCTATTGTCAATATTGTGCAGCGCATTCACTCGCGGAATATCTCGTTTTACTTTCGGGGTCACAGGATGTATGTTGCTATTGTCTTAGCCGTTCGAACCTCAGGGAGGGCGGTCACGTTCTCGAACTGCTTGGCCCTCGATCTTCTGATTCATACATGAATTTAAAGTGACGACACTAAGTTGTATACTAATGTGTTTCCCTGAACACGTAGCTATACTCACGATGCAGAGGATTGGCCTCTCGGACAGTAAGGCATTCGGTAAAACGTTTGACTTTATAGGAATCTGTAACTTTCTCACACGGTGTGACGCTCTATACTAATAGTCAATCCGCGAATTAATGTAGCTATTGCTAACACTGTACAGTACATTTACTCCCGGAATATCTCGATTGACTTTCGAAATCACAGTATAGGTGAAGCTGTTGACATAGCCTTTCTACTCTCAAGGATGTTGGTATCGTTCTCGAAAGGTTTGACACTCGATCATCTAATACATACATGAAATTAAGGTGGCCGTTACTAAAAAATGTACTAATTTTTGTCTCCGAACACGAAATTATACTCGCGATACAGCGGGTTAGGTTCCGGGAGGTTAAGGTCTTCGCTATAATGTTTGCTTCTATACCAATATGTGACGATCGCAAACAGTTTAACGCCATATTTTAACATTCACACCGTGAATTAAGGTGTCTATTGCCAATACAGTTCAGCGGAGTTACTCCAGCAATACGTGTTTTGACACTCGGAATCACATGACGGCAGGAGTTATTGACTTAGCCGTGCGACTCTCCAGAAAGGTGGAACTGTCCTCCAACGGTCTGACTATCGGCCATATAATTCATGCATGAAATTAATGTGTCCGCCACAAAAATTTATACTAATTTGTTTCTCTTAACTCGAAGTTATACTCCCGAAGAAGAGGGAGAAGTTCGCGAATGGTAATGTCGTCGGTAAATCGTTTGACTTTATAGAAATTGGTACCCTTCGTAATCGATTTGTCTCTCTGCTTTAAGATTCAATCCGTGAATTAAGGTGTTTAGGGCCTAAACTGTGCCGCGGATTTACAACCGGCATACCAGGTTGGACTTTCGGAATCTCAGGGTAGGTGTTGCTATTGACTTAGCAGATCGATCTTCAAAGACCGTGGGAACGTTCTCGCTGGGAGTAACCCTCGATGTTTATATTTCATACATGAAATTATGGTGCCCGTCACTAATATGTGTACTAATTTGAATCTCTGAACACGAAGTTATATTATCAATGAAGTGGGTGAGGATCGCGTAACGTACGGCCTTCAGTAACACATTAGATGTTATAACATTGGTAACGTTCTCAGACGACTTGACGCTCAATTTTAACATTCAAACCGTGAACTAAAGTGTCTATTGCCAACACTGTTTCGCAGGTTTACTCCAGGAGTACCTAGCTTGACTCTCCGAATCAATGAATAGGTGAAGCTTTTGACATATCCGCTCAATTCTCCAGGAGTGTGGTAACGTTCTCAAACGGTTTGACGCTTTATTATGATATTCAGGCAGTGAATTATAGTGTCTATTGCCAATAATGCTCCGCGCACTTATTCCCAGAGTACATGGTTTGATTCTCCGAATCGGAGGATAAGTGGAGCTATTGACTTAGCCGTGCGGCTCTCAAGAAAGGTGGTAAGATTCACGAACTGTTTGACTCTCTATCTGCTAATTCATACGTTAAATTAAGGTCTTCCATCATCTACAATTCCGACTTATTTGTTTAGATGAACATTAAGTTAGCCTCTCGCTACAGCGGGTTACATTCTCGGATGGCAAGGTACTCAGTAAAAAAATGGGATCCGCTCTAAGT
This sequence comes from Euglossa dilemma, assembly GCA_002201625.1. Lineage (NCBI taxonomy): Eukaryota > Metazoa > Arthropoda > Insecta > Hymenoptera > Apidae > Euglossa > Euglossa dilemma. The sequence continues at coordinate 14,787 of NIJG01002181.1, forward strand.
TCTAACTTTCTCCACCGGCCAGAATCCATACTTTAATATCACTACCGTGAAATAGAGTGCCTAATGCCAATACTGTACAGAGGACCTGCTCCCGGAATACCTGGTTTGATTCCCGGAAGTACAAGATATGTGAATCTATTGACTTTGCCGTTGGTCTCTCAACGAACGTGATCACGTTCCCGATCGGATGGACACTAGCACTTCTAATTCGTATACGAAATTAAGGCGCACGTCATTAAAATATCTGCTAATTTGTCTCTCTGAGCACGAAGTTATAACCACGATACCGCGGGTTATGGTCCTGGAAGGTTAGGTATGGGATAAAGAGTATGACGTTATACAAATTGGTGCCGATCTCAAACGGTTTGACTCTCTACATTAATATTCACTCCGTCAATTATTGTTTCTATTGCCAATACTGATCTGCGAATTTACGACTGAAATATCAGGTTTAACTCGCGGAATCACAAGGAAAGGTGAAGCTAGTGACTCAGCCGTTCGAGTGTCAAAGAAAGTTGCAACGTTCTCGAAAGGTTTAGCACTCGACCTCATTATTCATACATGAAATAAGGGTGGCCGTCGCTGAAATATAAACTAATATGTTTCTCTCAACCCGAAGTTATACTCGCGATACGGCAGATTAGGTTCTCGGAAGATAAGGCCTTCGATGAGAAGCACGACTATATACAAATTGTTGACGATCTACAACGGTTTGACACTGTAATTTAATGTTCATACCTTGAATTAATGTGTCTAGAGCCAATACCGTCCAACGGATTTACTCGCGGATTTCCTGGTTTACCCATTGGAATCACAGGATGTTTGAAGATGTTTGCTTAGCAATTCCAATCTCAAAGTGGGTGATAAAGTTCCCGGACTGTTTGGCCATCGATCATGTAATTCATACATTAAATGAAGGTGCGGCCACTAAAATGTATACTAGTTTGATTCTCTGAATACGAAGTCATAGTCTCGATACTGCAGTATATTTTAACAAAAGGTATGGCATTCGGTTAAACGAATGACTTCACACCAATAGGTTATGTTTTCCGAAGGTTTGACTCTCCACTTTAATATTTATACCGCGAATTAATGTATCTATTACCAATACTGATAAGCGAATTTACTTCCGGCATGACTATCGGAATCGCAGGATAGGAGAAGCTATGGACTTAGACGTTCGAATCTCAAAGATGGTGGTAGCGCTCTCGAACTGTTTGCCTCCCGAATTTGTAGCTCTTGCTTGATAATATGGTGCACGTCACAAAAATTTATACTAATTTGCTCCTCTGAACACGATGTTATACTCTCGGTACAACGGGATATGCTTTCGGAAGGCAAGGTCATCAGTAAAACGTCTAACTTTATATAATTTGCTTGCTTTCTTCAGCGGATTGACGCTCTACTTTACTATTCAAACCGTGAGTTAAAGTGTCTATTGCCAATAGCGCACAGGGCATTTGCTCCGGGAATGACTGGTCTGTCCCTCGCAGTCATAGGATATGTGGAGCTACTGACTTAGCCGTTCAACTCTCAAAAAGGTGGTAACGATGTCGGACGGTCTGACACTCGACCTTCTATTTCATACATGACATTAATATGACCGTCACTAAATTGTATACCATTTTACGTCCCGGAACACGAAGTTATACTCTTGATACAGCGGGTTAGCTTCTCGGATGGTAAGGCCTTCTGTAAAATTTTGACGATATAGCAATAGGTAACGCTCTCAAATGGATTGACGCCCCACTTCAATATTAAATCCGTGAATTAAGGTGTCTCTTTCCATTGCTGTTCAACGGATTTACTCCGAGGATACTTGATTTGACTCTCGGAATCGTAGGATACGTGAAGTTATTATCAAAGCGGTACGATTCTCAACTAAGGCGGTAGCGTTCTCGAACGGTTTGACGCACGATCTGGTATTTCATACATGAAATTAGGGTGCGGGCCTCTAAAACGTCAACTGATATGTTTCCATGAACACTAAGCAAGGCACTACCTACAGCGGGTTGGACTACTCGGACGAAACGCCATCGGTAAAGAATTTGATTCTACTTGTAAAGTATACAACGGTTCAACGCTCTACTTTAAGATTCGAATCACGAATTAAGGTGTCAATTATCAATAATGTGCAGCGGATAGACTCCCGGAATACTTGGTTTGACTCTCGGAATCACAGTATAGGTCAAGCTACCGATTTAGAAGTGCGACCCACATAGAGGGTGGTTGCGTGCTCGAACGCTTCGATGCTGGATCTTCTTATTCATAATAAAATTAAGGTCCCCGTCACTAAGGTGTTCAGTAATTTGAACCTCTGAACACGAAGCTGTACTATAAACACAGCGGGTTAACTTCTCTGAAGGGAAGGTGATCGGTAACAGGATACGAATTGGTAATGTTCGCCGACGGTTTGACACGCTACTTTAATATTCAAACCGTGAATTAATGTGTCTATTGCCAATACTGTTCAGCGGATTTACGTCCGGAATACCTTGTTTCATTCTCGGAATCGCAGGATATGTGCGCCTATTCACTGAGCCGTCCGTCTCTAAAAGATGGTGGTTACGTTCTCCAACGGTTTGAGGCTCGGCCTTCTAATTCATGCATGCAGCTAAGGTGCCGTCACTGAAATGATTACTAACTACTTTCTCTGATCAGGAAGTTATACTCTAGCTGACGCGGGTGAGGTTCGCGGAATGTAAGATCTGCGGTAAAATGTTTGACTTTACAGTAATTGGTAAAGCTCCCAAGCGGGTTGACGGTCTACTTTAGTATTCAAACAGTCAAGAAGGTGTGAATTACCAATACTGCTTAGCGAATTTGCCCCAGGAATACCTGGTTTGATTCCACGAATCACAGGATCGATGAAGTTATTGACTTAGCCCTTCGACTCACAAGAAAGGTAGTTTCCTTTTCGAACGGTTTGACCATCGACATTCCAATTCATACATGAAATTAAGATCTCAACCGCTAAAGTGTAAATTAATTTGTTCCACTGAAAACGATGTTATACTCTCGATACAACGTATTAGGCTTTCGGTGGTTGAGGTCATCAGTGAGACGTTTGAATTTATACGAATTGTTGTCGATTTCAAAATTATTGACGCTCTACTTTAAATTCAAACCGTGAATTAAGCTATCTATTGTTAGTACAGCACAGAGCATTTAATTGCTTAATACCTGGATTGACTCTCGGAATCACAGTATATTTGTAGCAATTGACATAGCTGTTCGAATATCAAATATAGTGGTATCGTTCTCGAACTGTTTAACGCTCGATTTTCGAATACACTCATTAAGTTAAGATGCCCGCCACTGAAATGAATAATAATTTCTTTCTCTAAACACGAAGTTACACTCTCGATACAGCTGGCTAGGTTCGCGGAGGGTAAGGTCTTCGGTAAAAAGTATGACGCTATACCAATTAGTAACGTTCTCAAACGGTTCGACGCCCTAATTTAATATTCGATCCGTGAATTAAGGTGTCTATTGCTAATTATGTTCAGCGGATTTACTACTCGAATACCTGGTATTACTCTCGGAATCCCAGGATAGGTGAAGCTATTGATTTAGCCGTTCGACTCTCAGCGAAGGTTGTCACGTTCCCGTTCCGTTTGATACTCAACCTTCTATTTCTTATAG
>NIJG01002202.1:0-10357 GCA_002201625.1 Euglossa dilemma
TCACATCTTTGTAGATAGTTACCACTTTCCATACCTTACCATAGAAGGTGGTAACGGTCTCGAACGGTTTGACCCTCGATCTTCTAATTCATACATGTGGTTAAGGTGCCGCTCACTGAGATTAAAATTAATTTCGTTCTCTGATCACGAAGTTATACTCTCAGTAGAGCGGGTGAAGTTCGCGGAAGGCATGGCCTCCGGACAATGGTTTGACTTTATACAAACACGAAAACACGAAGCAAGCCAATCGCTGCAGCCGGTAATGCTCCTGGAAGGTAAGATAATCTGTGAAAAGAATGACTTTATACCAACCAGTAATGTTGACCTACGATTTGACTTGCTGCCTTAATATTCACAGCATGAATTAGCGTGTCCACTGCCAATACTGCTACGCGAATGTACTCCTGGCATACCAATTGTGACTCTGTGGAATCACAGGATAGCTGAAGCTATTAACTCAGGCGTTCGACTCTCAAACAAGGTGGCAACGTTCTCTAGTGTTTATACACTTGATATTCTAATTGATACACGAAAGCAAGGTGTTCCTCTGCCTTAATGTCTTCTCATTTGTTTCCGTGAGCAATAACTATGTCACTAGCTGCAGCGGGTTGAGATCTAGGAGGGCAATGTATTCGGTAAAAGGAATGACTCTATGCCAATTGGTAATGCTGTCCGACGATTTGACTCACAACTTTAATATCCAATTAATGTGTCCATTACCAATACTATACAGGGGAATTAAGCCTGGAATACTAGGTTTGACTCACGGAATCACAGGAAAAGTTGAAGCTATTGGTTAACCGTTCAAATCTCAAAGTTGGTAGAAACGATCTTTAACTGTTGGACATTCGAACATCTAATTCATACACCAAATTAATTTGCTGCCATTAAGATGTATACTAGATTGCATCTCCGAACACGAAGTTCTGCTCTGGATACTGCGGGTTAGCTTCTCGGATGGTATGGACTTCGGTAAAACAAATGACCTCATACCAATTGGCAATGTTCTCCAAAGGTCTGACTCTCTACTTTATTATTCACACCGTGAATTATGGATTCTGACTTGACTCTCAGTATCGCAGGATCGGTGACGCTCTTTGCTTATCTTATCTACTGACTTATCCGGTCGACTCTCAAACAAGGCGGTAACGTTCGGGAACGGTTTGACACTCGATCTACTAATTCATATATGATAATAAGGTGTGCTCGTGCTATAATGTCTGCAAATTAGTTCCTGTGAACGCATGGCAAGATAATCGCTACGTTGGCTTGCGTTCTCGGAATGTATAGTATAGGTTTCAAATAATGATTTTATACCAACTGCTAAAGATTTCCTACGGCTTGACTGTTAACGTTAACATTCATGCCGTGAATTACGGAGACTATTGCCAATATCGTTTCCAATTATAGGATTGGTCAAGCTATTGTCCTAGATGTGCGACGTTCAAAGAACTTGGGATCGTTCTTCTACGGTTTGACTCTCGATTTTGCTTTCCATACATGAAAGTGCTGTGTGTCTGCTTAAAAGTCTACTAAATTGTTTCCGCGAGCACATAACATGATACTAGATACTGAGGATTAGGCTCTAGGACGGTATGGTTTTCTGTAAAAAGTATGACTTTATAATAATTGGTTATGATCTCCAACGGACTGAACCTCTACTTTAATATTTAAACCGTGAAACAATATGTTTATTGCCAATGCTATTCAGTTGATTTACTTCTGGAATACCAGGCTTGGCTCTCGGAGTCATAAGTATAGGTGAAGCTATTGACGCGGCCGTTCGACTCTCGAAAAAGCTGGTAACTTTCTCGAACGGTTTGACAGCCCATCTCTAATACATAGATGAAATTAACGAGCTCGTCACAGAAATGTTTACTAATTTTATTCTCTGAACACGAAGTTATACCCACGATTCAGCGGGATATACTTTCGGAAGGTAAGGTATCTGTTATATAGTAAGACGGTATACCAATTGGTAGCATTTTCGAACGGTTTGACGCTCTATTGCAATATTCATAACGTGAATTAAGATGTATATTGCCATTACTGTGCAGCGCATTCACTCTCGGAATACCTTATTTGACTATCGGAATCACTGGATGGAGGCACCTATTGAGCTAGCAGTTCGAGTTCTTATAGAGAGTTCTTAGTGCTAACGATGTCGTATGATTGGACCGTCGATATTCTAATTCATACATGAATTTGAGGTGACATCACTAAAATGTATTCTATTGTGTTTCTCTATACGCGAAGTTGTTCTCTCGATGCAGTGGCTTATGTTCTCGGAAGGTAAGGCCTTCGGAGAATGAGTCACTCTATACCATTCGGTAACGATCTCCTGCAGTTTTGTCCTTCTACTTTAATTTTCAAACCGTGATTTATCGTGCCAATTGCCTATATTGTTCAGCGGATATTCCCCCGTAATGACTGATTTGACTGTCGGAATCATAGGATCGGTGAAACTTTTGACGTAGCCGTTCGATTCTCAAAGTAGGTGGAAAACTCTGGAACGATTTGACCCTCGATCTTGATCTTCATATATGAAATTATGGTGCCCGTCACTAAAATTTATACCAATTCCTTCCTCGCTGCACCATCTTATACTCTCCATACAGCGGGCTAGTTCTTCGGAGGGTAAGGCCTTCAGTAAAGCGTTTGACTTTATACCAATTGGTAACGCTCTCATCCGGTTTCACGATTAGATTTAATACTCATACCGTGAACTGAATTAAATGTTGCCAATACACTTTAGTGGAATTACTCCCGGAAAATCTTGTTTGACACACGGAAGCGCAATCTAGGTGAAGCTATTGATTTAGACGTCCGACTCTCAAGGATGGTGGTCACCTTCTAGAACGATTTGAACCTCGATCCTCAAAATCATACATGAAATTGTGGGGCGCGACACTAAGATGCTTGCTATTTAGCACCTCTGAACACGCTATTATACTCTCGATACACCGGGTCAGTTTGTCGGAGGTCAAGGCATTCTGTACGAAGTTTGACCCTACACATATGGGTAATGTTCAACAACGGCCTGACGGCCTGCTTTAATATTCAACCCGTGATTTATGGTGTCAATTGCCAATACACATCAGCGGATTAACTTTCGGGTTACCTGGTTTGACTGTCGGAAGCACAGGATAGGTGGATCTTTTGACTTATCCGTTCGACTCTCAAAGAGGGGTAACGTTCCAGAACGGTTTGACCCTCGATCTACTAACTCATGCATGATGTTAATGTTCCCGTACACTGAAATGATGTCCAATATGTTCCTCTGAACACGAAGTTATACTCGCAATGAAGCCGGTGAGGTTCACGGATGGTAAGGCCTACTGTAAGACGTTCGACTTTATACTAATTGGAAACACTCTCAAACGGATTGACGCTCTACTTCAATATTCAAACCGGGAATTAAGGTGAGTAGTGTCAATACTGATAAGGGTATTTAATCCCGGAATAACTGGCTTGCGTCTCAGTATCATAGGTTATGTGAAGTTACTGACTTAGCCGTACTATTCTCAAGGATGGTGGTAACTTTCTCGAAGGTTTTGACGCTCGATCTTCTAATCCATACATGTAATTAAGGTGTCAGGCACCAAAATTTATACTAACTTACGTCTCTCAACACGAAGTATTACTCTCGGTTCAGCGGCTGAGGGTTTCTGATGTTATGGACTTCAATAAAACGATTTACTTTGTACAGATTGGCAACGTTCTCAAACGGCATGACCCTCTACAACTCATATTCATACCGTGAATTAATGTTTCCATTGCCAATACTATTCAGATCATTTGTTCCCGGAATATCTGCTGTGACTCTCAATATCGCAGGATTTGTGACGCTATTGACTTACCCGTGCAACACTCAAGAAGGTCCGTAACGTTCTCGATGGGTTTGACTCTCCATCTTGTCATTCATACATAAAAATCACGAGTCCGTCTTCTAAAATTTCTACTCATTTGTTCCTATGAAAACTATGCCTGGCAATCGCTACAGCGTGATGGAATCCCGGAAGGAAAGGTATTGGGTAAAATTAATGACATTATACCAATTGGAAATGTTCTGCAACGGGCTGACTCTCTACTTTAACGTCATACCGAGAATTAACGTATGTATTGCCAATTCTGTTCAGCAGATTTACTCCTGGAATATCAGGTTCGACACATCGAATAGCTGGATAAGTGAAGCTATTGACGTAACTGTTCCACTCTCAAACAAGGTTGCTACTTTCTCGAACGGTTTGTCCCTTGACATGCTACCTGGTACATGAAATTACGGTGTCTGTCGCTAAAGTGCAAATCAATGTGTTTCGCTAAACACAGTGTTATACTCTCGATACAGGGAGTTAGGGTCGCGTAGAGTAAGGTCTACGGTAAAACGGTTTATTCTATATCAGTTGGAAACGATCTCGAACGGTTTGACTTTGTACTTTAATCCTTATACTGTGAATTAAGGAAGAAATTGCCAACGCTTTACTGCAGACACACTCCCGGAATACTTGGATTCATCGTCGGAATCACAGGTAAGGTGAAGCTATTGAGTTAGCCGTCCAACCCTCAAAGAATACGGAATCGTTCTCGAACGGTTTGGCACTCGATCTTCGATTTCATTAACGAAATTAAGGTGCACGTCACTAAAATTTATAGTAATTTGATCCACTGAACACGATGTTATACTCACGATATGGCGGGTTATCTTCTCGGACGGTAAGGCTTTCGGTAAAACATTTGTCTTTATAGCAATTGTTAACATTTTCAAACGGAATGACGCTCTACTTTAATATTCATTCCTTGAATTAATTTGTCCATTGCCAATACTGTTCAGCGGATTTAGTCCCGGAATAGCAGGTTTAACTCTCGGGATCAAGCTACTGACAACGCCGTTCGTGTCGCAAAGAAGGTGGCATCTTTCTTGAGCGGTTTGACCCTCGATCTTCCTATTAATACATGAAATTAAAGTCTGCATCTGCTAAAATGTCTACTGATTTGTTTCTCTGATCACAAACTTATACCCACGATACAGCGGGTTATGTTCTTGGAAGGTACAGTATCCGGTATGGAGTTTGAGTCTGTGAACGATGCACGGCTAAGTCAAAACCTTCCCCTATCCAGTCATTCGGAGAGTCAAACCAGGTATTCCAGGAGTACGTCCGCTGGACAGTCCTGCCGACGGACGCCATCATTCACGGTTTGATTACTAAAGTAGAGCATCAAACCGCTCGTGAACGCTTCCAATTGTTATAAAGTCAAACGTCTTACCGAAGGCTGTACGATCCGCGAAACTCACAAGCTTCATCGAAAGTATAACAAAGTGTTCAGATGATCAAATTAGTAATCATTTTAGTAACCGGAACCATAATTTCATTATGAATATACAGATCGACGGACAATCCATTCGCGGACTTTGCCACCATGAGCGAGAGATGAACGGCTGAGTCAACATCTTCATCAATAGTTGTGATTCCGACAGTCAAACTAGATACTCCGAGAGTAAATGCGCTGTACAGTATTGGCAGTGGACACATTAATTCGCGGTATGAATATTACAGTGAACAGTAAAACCTTCAGGGAGCATTATCAATTGTTATGTAATCATTAGTTTTACCGAATACCAAACCTACCATGAAAATATACAGCTGTATAGAGACTATAACTTCTTATTCAGAGAAGCAAATTAGTATACATTTTAATGCAGGGCACATTATTTTCACGAATGAATTAGAAGATCGAGGAACATACCGTTCGAGATCGTGACCGCCGTCTCTGAAAGTTCAACGTCTAAGTCAATAGCTTCCCCTATCCTGTGACTCCGAGTGTTAAACCAGGCATTCCGGGAGTATATTCTCTGAACAGTATTGACAATATGCATCTTATTTCACGATATGAATATGTAAGTAGAATGTCAGTTCGACGGAGATCAATACCAATTGGTATACAGCCATTGTTTTTATCGAATACAATACATCCGTAGGTCCTAAACCGCTGTAGCGAGTGCCGTGCATAGTGCCCTGGGAATCAAATGAGCAGATATTATAGCAGAAGCATACCTTATTTTCATATACGAATTAGAAGATCGTGTGTCAAACTGTTCGATATCCTTACCACTTTCTTTGGCAGTCGAACGTCAGAGTCAATAATTTCACCTCTCCTGTGATTCCTAGAGTCACACAAGGCATACCGGTAGTAAATCCGCTGTGCAGTATTAGCAATAGACGCCCTATTCAACGGTATAAATATTAAACTATAGAGAGTAACCGCTGGAGAAAATTAACAATTTGTAATATGTCATACTTTTCAACGGATATCTTTCCATCCGGGAACCTTATCCGTTCGCTATATCGAGGGTATAACTTTGTGTTCACAGGCGCAAATTAGTATGCGTTTTTTGAGACGGGAACCTTGATTTCAAGTATGAAATAGCCAGTCGAGTATCAAACCGTTAGAGAACGTTGACACCTTCTGTGACACACGAACGGCCGAGTGAATAGCATCACCTATCCTGAGATTCGGATATTCGAACCAGGTATTCCGGGAGTAAATCTGCTGAAGAGTTTTGGGAATCGGTACCTTTATTCACGGTTTGAATATTAACGCAGAGCGTCAAACAGATTGAGATGGTTGCGAATTGGATTAAAGTCAAACGTTTTACCGAAGGCCTAACCATCCGGTACCTCACTCGCTTCTTCGAGAGTATAATTTTGTGCTCAGAGATTCACATTTGAATACATTTTAGTGAGGATAACGACAATTTCATGCATGAATTAGAAGATCGAGTGGCAACCGGGTTCAGAAAGTTACCACCATCGTTGAGAGTCGCACAGCTTAGTCAATAGCTTCACATGTCGTATGATTCCGGGAGAAAACCCGCTGAGCATTGGCAGTAGATACCTCAATTCGAGGTATGAATAATAGAGAGTCAGACCGAAGATGAATGTTACGTGTTGTTAAAGAGTCAAACTTTTTACCGAAGATCTTACCTTCCGAGGACCTGACCCGATGCATCCAGAGTACAAATTTGTGTTCAGAGAAAGCAATTGGCATTCATTTCAGTGATGGGCTGCGTATCTTAGTGTATGAGTTATAAGATCGGGGGTCAAACCGTTTGAGACCGATAGCACCTTCTGTGAGACGCGAGCGGTTATGTCAATCGCTTGACCTATCCTGCGGTCAGGAGAGTCCAACCATGTATTCCGGGAGAAGGTGCCTAGAGAAGTTTTAGCAATAGGCACCTTAATTCGTTGTTTCATTGTTACAGTCATGCGTCAAACCGTTTGGGAGCGTTACCAATTGGTATAAGGTCAAACGTTTTACAGAAGGTCTTACAATCCGCGAACCTTACCGGCTACATCGCGAGTGTAACTTCGTGTTCAGAGGATGATATTAGTCTTCATTTCAGTGACGGGCACTTTAATCTTCATGTATGAATTAGAAGGACGAGTATGAAAGAGTGCGAGAACGTAACCACCATCTTTGAGTGTCGTGAGGTGAAAACTATAGCTTTTCCCATCCTGTTATTCCGACGGGCTAAGCAGGTACTCCGGGAGTAAATCCACAGAAACGGCATTGGCAATGGATTCCTTAATTCACGGTTTGAATATTACTGTATAACGACAAACCGTTTGTGTTCGATTCCAGTTGGTATAAAGTCAAACATTTTACAGGAGGCCGTACCTCCCGGGGAGCTCACCCTGTTCATCGAGAGTATAACTCGTTCTTTACAGGAAGAAATTAGTATTTATATTAGTGACGAGCACCCTAATTTCATGTATGAATTTGAAGATGTTATGGTCTAACCGTTCTAAACCGTTATCACCATCTATGTTATTCGAACAGTTATGTCAATAGTTTCACTTATCCTGAGCTTCCGATTGTCATCGCAGGTATTTCTGGAGTATATTCGCTGAACATTATTGGCAATCGGTACCTTAATTCTTGGTTTAATTATCAATGCGGAACATCAAACCGTTGTAAAACGTTAGCTATTCGTATAGAGGGAAACATTTTACTGATAGCCCTGCCTTCGGGGAAGCTATCCCGCTGTATGGAGAGTGTAACTCCGTGAGCAAGGAAGCAGATTAGTATATATTTTAGTGACGGCTCCATTAATTTCATTTGTGAATTAGAAGATCGTGTGTCAAACCGTTCGAGAACGTTACCAGCTTCTGTGCGAGTAGAACGGCTAACTCATTAATATTACCTACCATGTGATTCCAACAGTCAAACCTGGTATTTCTTGGGGCAATCCGCTTTACACTATTGGTAACGCACACATTAATTAACGGCTTGAATATTAAACTTGAGCCCCAAACCATTTTAGATAGTTACCAATTTCCATGAGTCAAACCTTTTACCGAACGCCTTCACTGCCTTGAATACTACCCGCTGTACCGAGAGTATAACATCGTATTCGGTGGAACAAATTTCTATAAATCTCAGCATCGGGCACCTTATCCTCATGAATGAATTCGATGGTCGAAGGTCAAATCCTTCCAGTACGTTTCCACCTTCATTGTGAGTCGGACGGCTAAGATAATAGCTTCACCTACACTGCGATTCTGGGAGTCACGCCAGGTATTCCAGAGAGTGAATGCTCTGATCAATCTTGGCAATAGACATCGTGATTCACGGTTCGGATGAAAAAGTAAACTGTGAATTGGTTTGAGTGCATAACCAATTGATAGAAAGTCAAACGTTTTACCGAATGCCTTACCGCCCGAGAAGCCGAATCGATATTATATCTAAGTGTTTTCGGAACCACATTAGAATACAAGTTAGTGTCGGCACCACAAATTTATGCATGAAGTAGAAGATCGAGGGTCAATGCTATCGAGAACGTTGCCACATTCTGTGAGATGCGAACAGCTAAATCAATCGCTTCACCTACACTGTAATTCAGGGAGTCAAACCAGGTATTCTGGTTGTATATCCGTTGGCAGTAATGGCAACATACACCATATTTCTTGGTATAAATAGTAGAGGCCAGAGTAGAAACTTTGTAGATCATTACAAATTGCATAAAGACAAACCTTTTACCGACGGCCGTACCTTCCGAGAAGCCTAACCCGCTGTATCCTGAGTATAACTTCGTGTTCAGAGAAGCAAGCTAGTGTACACTTTTGTGGCAGGCACATGAATTTCAGGTATGAATAAGACGATCTAGAGTTACACCGCTTGAAAACATTACCTCCTTCATTGAGAGTCGCATAGCTAAGGCAATAGCCTCACATATCCTGTGATTCCGAGAGTAGGACCAGTCATTACAGGAGTAAATCCACTGAATTATATAGGCATTTGACAACATTCTTCACTGTATGAACATATAAGTAGAAATTCGAACTGTCAGAGATCAATACCAATTGGCATAGAGTCACTCTTATCACCGAAGGCATTACCATCCTAGATCGTAACCTACTGTATCCAGAGTATAACTTCGAGTTTCGGGAAACACATTAGTATACGTTTTAGTGACAGCACAATAAATTCTTGTATGATTTACAATTTGGATGGTCAAACTGTTCGAGAACGTTACCACCTTGTTTCAGTGTGGAATGGCAATGCCAATAGCTTCACCTATCCTGTGATTACGAGAGTGATATCAGGCAATACCGGAGAAAATCCGCTGATGTATTTTGGCAATAGATACTGTAATTCACGATATGAATATTAAAGTTGTGCTTCAAACCGTTTGAGAACGTTAACTATTTCTATAAACCCAAATTTTTTAGCCTAGACCATACCTTTCGAGAGCATATCACGATGTACCTAGAGTAGAATTTCGTGACATGAAATACAAATGAGTTTAAAATTTTAGCGATATTCGCCGAAATTTCATGTATGAAATAGACGATCGAGGGCCAAACCGTTCGTGAAAGTTACCACCTTGTTTCAGTGTTGAACGGTTAAGTCAGCAGCTCCATCCATCCAGTAATTCCGAGAGTTAAACCAGTTATTCCAGGAGTGCAGCCGCTGAAAAATATTGGCAGTACGCACCATAATTCACGGTTTGAATGTTAAGGTGGGGCGGCAAATTGTTGTAGAACGTTCCCTATTCGTATAGAGTCAAACTGTTTACCGAAGGCCTAACCGTCCTCTCCTGTGATTCCGATAGTCGAGCCAGGTATACCGGAAGTAAATCCGCAGAACATTGCTGCCAGCACACAACTTAATTCACAGCTGAAATAGTAAAGAAGCGTACCAATCCGATTGAGAGAATTGCCAATTGGTATACAGTCAAACACTTTACTGATGGCTTCACCTGCGAAGAAGCAAACTCGCCGTTTCGGGAACAAAACTTCGTGTTCAGAGACAGAAATTAGTCTTCATTTCAGTTACGGTCGCCTTAACATCATCT
>NIJG01002202.1:11253-21437 GCA_002201625.1 Euglossa dilemma
GAATATCTTACCATCCGAGAACCCTACAGGCTGTAGCGATTGTCTTGCTTACTCTTCACGTGATCATATTAGTAGACATATTGGCAGACGGATTCTATACTTCCATGTATGGATACGAAGATCAGGTGTTCAATAGCTCGAAGACGTAGCCATTTTCTGTGAGAGACCAAGAACACAGTCAACAGCTTCACCTGTTCTGCGATTCCGAGAGGCAAACGAGGTATTCCGTGTGTAAATTCGCTGTACGGTATTGGCATCATACACCCTATTTTGCGGTATAAATAATAAACAGCAGAGTCAAACTGTTGTAGAACGCTCCGAATTGGTATTGAGTCAAACTTTTTACCGAAGGCCGTACCTTCCGGGAACCTCACTCGCCATATGGTGAGTATAAATTCCTGATCAGGGAAGACAATTAGTATGCATTTTATTCATAGGAAACTTAAAGTCATGTACGAATTACAAGGTCGCGTGTCAAACGGTGCGGGATCGTGACCACCCTCTTTGAGATTCATACAGTTAAATCAATAGCTCCACCTATTCTGTGATTCCTACAGTCAAACCAGGTATTCCAGGAGGAAATCCGCTGATCGGTATTGGCACTAGACAGCTTCATTCAAGGAATGAATATTAACATACCGTGCGCAATCGTTGTCGAACGATAACAATTTGTATACAGTCATCCCTCTTTCCCAAGGCCTTACCTGCCGAGAACCTAATCAGCCGTATCAAAAGTATAACGTCGGGTTCTAAGAAACATATTTGTCTACATCTTAGTGGCTGGCACGATAATTTCATGAATGAATTATGCGGGGGGTGGTCAAACTGTTACAGAATTTTACCACCTCCTTAGAGAATCGCACAGTTATGTCAATAGCTTCGCCTATCCTGTGATTCCGAAAAGTAAATTAGGTACTCAAGAATATATCGCGAATGAATGTGCCTAGAGGCAACACCGTTCTGCGGACTTACTCTCGGAATAGCTGCGATTGACTCTCGGAATCACAGGAAAGATGATGCATTTGACTTGGCCGTCCACCTCGCAAGGAAGGTGGTATCGTTCTTGAACGGTTTGACTCTCGATCTTATAATCCATAAATGAAGTTCAGGTCGCCCTCACTGAAATGACTACTGATTTCCTTCTCTTAACACAAAGTTATACCCTCGATGTCGCTGGTGAGGTTCGCGGAAGGATAAGATCTTCGGTAAATAGTTCGATTTTATAGCAATTCGTAACGCTCACAAACGGTTTGACGCTCGATCTTCTAATTCATACATGAAAATAAGGAGCCCGTCACTAAACTGTATAGTAATTTGTTCCTCTGAACGCGATGTTATAGTCTCGGTATAGCGGGATATGCTTTCGGAAGGCAAGGTCTTCAGTAAGACGTTCGACTTTTTCCATTTGCTTGCTTTCTTAAACGGATTGACGCTCTACTTTAATATTCAAACCGTGAATTGAGGTATTCATTGCGAACAGTGTACGGGGCATTTACTCCCAAAGTAACTGGTTTGACTCTGGGGGTCATAGGATGGGTGGATTAATTGACTTAGCCGATGGACTCTCAGAAATGTGTTATCGATTTCCAACGGTTTGGTACTCGATCTTATAATTCTTATATGAAAATACGGTGTAGTTATGCTATAAGGTCTACTAATTTGTTTCTGTGAACAATAAGCCTGACACACACTACTGCGAACTCGTTCTTGGGAGGCAATGTATCTGGTAAAATGTATGACTTTATATCAACTGGTAATGTTCTACGCCGAACAGACCTTCTACTTTAATACTTATACGGTGAATAAAGGGTCTATTGCCAATAGCGCACAGCGGATTGACTCCTGATAAACCTAGTGCGACTTTCGGAACCACATAATATGTGAAGCTATTGACTCAGCCGATCGTCTCTTACAGATGGTGGCATTCTTCGGCGAACGGTTTGACGCCAGATCTTCTGATTCATACATGAAGCTAAGGTGCCAATCATTAAAGTGTATTGTTATTTGTTCGACTGAATACGATAAAATACTCAAAATACAGCGGGTTATCATCTCGGCATGTAAGTCCGGCGGGAAAACGATTGACTCTATACCAATATGTAACGTTCTATTAAGGATTGACTCCGTACTCAGTAATTTATACCGTGAAATAGTGCATCTAAAGATAATACTGTACCGCGCATTTACTCTCGTTATACCTGTCTTGACTCTCGGATTCTTAGGATCGGTGAAGCTATTGACTTAGATGTGCGAGTTTCAAAGATGGTGGGATCGTCCTCCAACCGTTCGACTCTGCATTTTGCTATTTATACATGAAAAAAGCTATCCATCTGCTAAAATGCCTACTAGTTTGTTTCCGTGAACAATATACAAGATACTCGCTACAGCGCGATATGTTCTCGGAATGTAAGGTTTTCTGTAATAAGAAGGATTTTATACGAGTAGGTAACGTTCTGCACCGGTTTGACGCTATACGTTAATATCCAAGCCGTGAATTAAGGTGACTATTGCCAATACTGCTCGGCGGACTTACTCTCGAAATACATGGTTTGATTCTTGGTATCTTGGAATATGTGAAGCCATCGACTTGGCCGTTCGTCTCTCGAAAAAGGTGGTAACGTTCTCTAATGGTTCGACTCTCGATGTACTAATTCATACATGAAATAATGATTCTCGTCACCGAAATGTGCATTAAGTTGCTTTTCTGAACCTGAAGTGGTACTCTCGATACAGCGGGTCATATTCTCCGAATGTATGGCTTTCGGTAAAATGATTGACTCTATATCATTAAGTAACGTTCTACAACAGTCTGACAATGTACTTTAATATCCGTACCGTGAATTAAGGTGTCTATTGCCAATAATTTACACGGCATTTACTCCCGGAATAACTGGCTTGCCTCTCGGTATCATAGGATATGTGAAGCTACTAACTTAGCCGTACGATTCACAAGGGAGGCGGTAACGTTCTCAAGCGGTAGACTCTCGATATTCTAATTCATATAGGAAAATAACGTGTGATTCTGATATAATGTCGACAAATTTGTTTCCAGGAGCACTAAGCATGACATTCGTTACAGCGGGTAAGGATCTACGAAGGTAATGTATTCGGTAAGACGAATGACTGTATGCAAATTGGTAGTGATCATCGTCGGATTGACCATCTGCTTTAATAGTCATACCTTGAATTATGGTGACTATTGACAATACCGTTCAGCGGATTGTATCCCTTATTACCCGATATGACTTTCGGAATCATAGGACGGGACAAGCTATTGACTCAGTCATTCGACTCCTATGGAATGTGGTAACGCTCTCGAACGGATTGACGCTCGACCTACTAATTCATACACGAAGTTAGTGTGCCCGTCACTGAAGTGAAAACTAATTTCCTTCTCTGAACACTAAGTCATACTCTCGATACAGCGGGCTAATTTTTCGGAGGGTAAGGTCTTTGGAAAAACGTTTGACTTTATAGCAATTGGTGCCGTTCACAAGCAGTTGGACGCTCTACTTTCTTTTCAAAGCGTCAACTATTCCCTAACTATTCACGTACAGTGTCACACCATTGCAGATCGTTAACAATATTTATACAGTCATCCTTCTTCCCGAATGCCTTGTCCTCCGAGAACTTAATCCGCCGTATCGACAGTAAAACTATGGGTTCTGGGAAACATAATTGCCTACATGTTAGCGGCGGGCATATTAATTTGATGAACGTATTAGGAGGTCGAGTATCAAATCGTTACTGAATTTTTCCACCATCGTACAGATTCACACAGCTAAGGCAATAACATTACCAATACTGTGTATCTGAGCGTCAAACCAGATATTCCGGGAGTAAGTCCGCTGTACAGTATCGGCATTAAATATATTAATGCCCGGTATAGATAATAAAGTACAAAGTCACGCGGTTGTGCAACTTTTCCTACTGGTGCAAAGTCTAATTTTTCACCGCAGGCCGTACCTTCCGAGAATTGAATCCGCTGTGTCCAGAGCATAACTTCGTGGTCAGAGAAGCAAAGTAGTAGAAATTTTAGTGACGTGCAACTTAATTTCATTTATGAATATGAAGATCAAGCGACAAACCATTCGATAACGTTAACACCTTCTTTGAGGGTCGAACGACTAAGTCAACAGCTTCACCTATCCTGTGATTCCGAAAGTTAAATCAGGTATGCGGGGTGTAAATCCGCGGAACACTTTTGGCGTTCGACACATTAAATGACGGATTAAGTATTAAAGTAGAGAGTCTAATCATTTGAGAACGATACCAATTGGTATGAAGACATTCTTTTTACCGAATACCTTACCTTTCGAGAACCTAACCCGCTGTATCGAGAGAATTACTTTGTGTTCAGAGAAGTAAGATAATACACATTCTCTTCACCACACCGTAATATCATGTATGAATTAGAAGTTCGAGGCCCATGCCTTTCGAGATCGTTACCACCTAGTTTGATAGTCGCGCAGGTAAGTCAATAGCTTCACCTATCCTGTGACTCCGGGGGTCTAACCAGGTATACCGGTAGTAAATTCTCTATACTGAATAGGCAATAGATACATTAATGCGCGGGGTGAATATTAAAGTACAGCGTCAAACGGATGTAGCACGTTACCTATTGGAATAGAGTCTATCTTTTCTCCGAAGGCCGCAGCGTCCGAGAAGCTAACCCGCTGTACTGAGAGTGTAACTTCGTGTTCAGAGGATCAAATTAGAAAATATTTTAGAGCGGGGGATCTTAATTTCATTTTGAATATTATGATCGGATGCCAAAACGTTCGAGAAATGTACCACCTTCTGTGATAGACTAACGGTTATGTCAATAGATTCACATATCCTGTGATTCCGAAAGTTGATCCAGATATAACGGGAGTAAATGCGATGTACATTATTGGCCATAGACACCTGAATTAACGGATTGAATATTAAGGCAGGCCGTCAAGCCCTTGTAGAACATTAACTATTCGGGTAGCGTTAAACATCTTACAAAGTGCCTTATCCTACGAAAAACTTTCAAACTGTATCGGGAGTCTAACACCATGTTCAGAGGTACGAATTAGTAGACATTTTAGTGACGCGCACCATAATTCCGTGGATGAATTGATAGATCGAGCTTCAAAGCGTTCCAGAACATTACCACCTTCTGCGAGAGACGAACGACTAAGTCAATAGCTTCATCTATCCCGTGATTCCGACAGTCAAACCATGAAAACCGGGTGTAAGTCCGCTGACGAGTATTGGCAACATGCACCACAACTCACGATATGTGTACCTTAATAGGTACAGCGACAATCCGTTGAGGATGCCTCCAATTGGTATGAAATCAATAGCCTTACTGAAGCCATTACATACCGAAAGCCTATCGCGCTGGACCGCGTGTGTAAGATCGTGTTCAAGGAAGCAAATTAGTATATATTTTAGTAATGGCACCCTTTCTTTCATGTATGAATTAGATGATCGGAGCCCAAACATTTCGAGAACGATACCATCCACTTTGAAATTCCAACGGCTAAGCCAACAGCTTCACCTATCCTGAGATTCCAAGCGGTAAACCAGTTAATCCGCGAGTAAGTCCGCTGAACGGTATGGGCACTAGATACATTAATTCACGGTATGATTCTTAAACTGCTGTGACAAACTGATGTAGACAGTCAAACAATTTATACATAGTCATTCTTCGTACCGAAGGCATAATCTTCCGCGAACCTAGTCTGCCGTAACCAAAGTATAACTTCGGGTTGAGGGAAAGAAATTAGATTACATTTCAGTGACGGGCAACCTTATTTCATGTGTGAATTAGATGATCGTGGGCTCATCCGTTCGGTAACGATTCCTATTTCTTTGAGTCTCGAGCGGCAGAGTGAAGGGATTCAGCTCTCCTGTGGTACCCAGAGCCACACCAGGATTATCAGGATTCAGTCTGCTGAACACTATCGGCAATGGACAATTTAATTCACTTTTCCAAATATTAAGGTAGAGGTTGAAACCGGCTGAGAATGATTCCAGATGGTATTATGTCAAACGTTTTACCGAAGATCTCACCCTCCGTGAACCTAACCCGCTGTACAGCTGTATAGAGTATAGCTTCGAGATCAGTGGATGAAGTTAGCCAACATTTTAGTGGCGTGGTTCTTAATTTCATTATGAATATGAAGATTGAAAGTCAAACCGTTCGAGAACGCTACCACACTTTTTGAGAGTCGGACGGCTAAGTCTATTGCTTCATCTATCCTGTGATACCAAGAGTAAGACCAGGTATTCTGTGATTAAATTTGCTGTAGAGTATTGGCCATAGACACCCATGTTCACGATATAAATATCAATGTACAGAGTCAAGCCGATGTAGAAATATACTTATTGGTATATTGTCAAACATTTTACCGAAGGCCTCAACCCGCGAGGCCCAAGAACGCTGTAGACAGAATATAACTTTGTATCCAGAGACTGAAATTAGTATAACTTCACGTTATCTGCATGTATGATTTTGAAGATAGACGACCAAACCGCTCGCGAAGGTACTACTTTCTGTGAGAGACGAACAGCAAAGCCAATAGCTTCACCAATCCTGCGGTCCCCACAGTCAAACCAGGTGTTCCGGAGTTAATCCTCTGAACAGTGATGGCAATAGACACTTTAATTCTCGGCCATCATGATAAAGTAGAGCGTCAATCCGTTTGAGAGCGTTACGAATTGCCATAATGTCATAGGTTCTACTGTAGGCCGGACCTTCCCTGAAATTCAACAGCTGTATGTAATGTATAACGTAATGCTCGGAGAAAGAAATTAGTTTTCATTTTAGTGACGTGCGCCTTAACTTTATGTATGACATAGAAGATCGCGGGTCGCACCGCTCGAGTACGTTGTCACCTTTTGCGAGGAACGAACGGATACGTCAATTGCTTCACCTATACCGTGAATCCGCGTTTCGAACAAGGCGTTCCGGGAGTAAGTACGCTAAACGGTATTGGCAATGGTATTGGCAATATGCAGAGGCATACAGTTGTAGAGGATTACCTATTGGTAGAGAGTGAAACTCTATTCCGGGGGCCTTACTTACCGCGAAACTCACCCGCTTCATCGAGAGTATAACTTCAGTGACGGGTACAATAACTTCATGTATGCATTAGAAGATAGAGCGCCAAATCGTTCGAGATCGTTACTACGTTCTTTGAGTGTTCGGTTGGCTGAACCAATGGCATCAAATGTAGTTATGATACCGAGAGTCAAGCATGGAATTTCAGGAGTAAATCCACAGCACTGTATTAGCAATAGACACCTTAATTCATCGTCTCAATATTAATGTACCGAGGCGAACCATTGTAGAACACTTCCCACTGGTACAGGAGCAAACTTTTTAACAATGGCCTTACCTTGCGAGACCATATCCCGCTGTATCAAGAGTATAACTTCTTGTCCGGAAAAACAAATTAGTATACATTATCCTGACGGTCACCATAATTTTATGTATGAATTTGAAAGTCCAGTATCAACCCGATCTAGAACGTTTCCACCTTCTTCTATTGTCGAACTGCTAAGTCAATAGCTTCACCTGTCCTGTGATTCCGAGAGCCATGCCAGGTATTCCAGGAGCAAGTGCGCTGAACAGTATTGGAAAGAGGCACCTTAATTCACGGTATGAATATTAAAGTATAGTGTCAAATCGTTCAAGATCGGTACCATTTGGTATAACATCACACACTTTATTGCATACCTCACCATCCCTGAACATGAGCCGCAGAATCAGGGGTATATCTTCGTGTTCAGGGGAGCAAATTTATACACATTTCAGTGACGGGCACCTTAATTTCATGTATGAATTAGAAGATGGTGTGTCAAAACGTTCGAAAACGTTACCACTTTCTTTGAAAGTCGCACGTCCAAGTCAATAGCTGCACCTATCCTGTGATATCGAGAGAAAAGTCAGTTATTCCAAGAGTAAATGCGCTAAACATATTGGCAAAAGTCATCTTAAATCACTGTATGAATATTAAAGTACTCTGTGGAACCGTTCTAGAACGTTTCATATTGGTCTGAAGACATCCTCATGACAGAAGGCCTTACCTTCCGTGAAGCTAACCCGCCCTATCGAGAGTATAGCTTCGTCTTCAGAGATGAAAATTGGACCACGTTCTAGTGACGGGCACCATGACCACATGTATGAAATGTAAAGATCGGGGGTCAAGCCGTCCGAGATATTTACCACCTTGTTTGAGAGTGGTAGAGATACGTCAATATCTTCGCCTATACTGCGATTCCAAAAGCCAAACCAGGTATTCCGGGAGGAAGTTCTCGGAAAACTATTGCCAATAGGCACATCAATTCGTGTTATGTATATTAACGTAAAAAGTCAAACCCTCGGAGAACATTACCAATTGGCATAATGTCCCTTTCCCCCGAATACCTTGCCTTCTCCGAAATTATCCCGCTGCATCGAATATACTACTTTGTGTTCAGAGAAGCTTGTAATAATACAATTCAATGACGGACACCTTATTTTATTGTAATAATAGCAAAATCATGAGTAAAACCTTTCGGCAACGATTCCATCCTATTTGAGAGTAGAACGCCTCACTTATCAGCTTCACCCAAACTGTGATTCAAGGAGTCAAACTAGGTATTCCCGGAGTAATAGCGCTCTACAATATCGTCATTAATCACCCTTTCTCCCGGTCTAAACATTATAACAGAGCGTCAAGCCGTTATAGATCGTTACATATTGCCATAGGGTCAAACTTTATAGCGGCGGCCTTACCTCCCGATTAGCTAACCCGCTGTATCCAGATTATATCTTCGTGTACCGAAAAGCAAAGGAGTACACATTTTAGCGACGGCACCTTAATTACATGTATTAATTAGAAGATCGAGTATCAAACAGTTCGAGGACGTTACGTCCTTATTTGAGAATTGAACGGACAATTCAATAGCTTCACCTATCCTGTGATTCCGAGTGTCACACCAGGTATACCAAGACAGATGAGCTGAACACTTTTGGTAATAGACACCTTAATTCATGGTTTGAATATTAATAAAGAGCGCCAAACCGTTGCAGAACGTTATCTACTGTATAAGATCATTCTTTTTACCAAATAACTTATCTGCCGAGAACATAACCAGCTGTAGCGAGTGCCTTGCTTTATGTTCACCGAAAGAAATTAGTACTCATGTTAGTAGGCGTGCACCACATTTCCGTACATAAATAGCAATATCGAGTGTCAAACCGTTGGAAGACGATTCCACCTTCTTTGGGAGTCTAATGGCTAAGTCAATAGCATCACATACCCTGTAATTCCAAGAGTCAAACCATGTGCTCCGGGGCTAAATACTCTGAACGGTTTTAGCCAAAGGTACCTGAATTCGAGGTATGAATAATAAAGTAGGGAGTCAAACCGTGGGAGACCGTTACGTACAGTTATAGAGTCATAGGTTTTAACAAAGCCCTTAACTTCTGAGAAGCTAACGCGCCGCAGTGTATTTGTTGCTTACTGTAAACGGAAATAAATTAGTATACAATGGTGTGACGGGCATCTTATTTTCATGTATGAATACATTAATCGGGAGTCAAACAGTTCGAGACCATTCTCACCTTCTCTGGGAGTCGAACGGAAAAGTCAGTAGCCTCACCTATTCTGTGATTGTGAGAGCTAAACCAGGTATTCAGGGAGTAAATCCGCTGAAAGGTATTGGCAATGGACACCTTAATTCACGTTATGAATATAAAAATTGAGTACCAGACAATATGTGAAAGTTACTAATTGTTATAAAGTCAAACTTTTTACCGGATATCTCACCTTCCAATAACCAAAACCGCTGAAGCGGGTGTCTCGCTTATTGTTTGCGGAAACAAGTTAGTAGACATACTAGCAGACGGAGGCAACATATTCATGAACAAATATAAAAATCGAGAGTCAAACCGTTCGAGAACGTTCCCACCTTGATTGATACAGGACTAGTTAAGTCAACAGCTTCCCCTATCCTGTGATACCGTGAGTCAAACCAGATATTGCGGGAGTAAATCTGCATTACAGTATTGAAAAAAGACACCTTATTTCACCGTATGAATATTAAAGCAGAGCATCAAACAGTTGCAGTGCTCTGCCTATTCGTGTAGAGTCAAACCGTTTTCCGAAGGCTTTACCCTCGGTGGACTTACCCCGCTGTATCAAGTGTATAACTCTGTGTCA